>WWET01002980.1:110147-122217 GCA_011038615.1 Limnodynastes dumerilii | reverse complement strand
GCTTTAGCGGGCGGATGGGAAGCACAGCCCATTTGCACGCAAATGGGCTCGGACGGAACAAATATCCCATTTTTAGAAATCATCCAAACATGAAACATATAAAGCAGACAAGAGACAAAAAACAAAACAGTAAACAATAATATATTATTTTGATATTAAATAGCATTAAGTGATAATCGCATATGTGGTTCTCCACCTTGCTATTACAAACCACGTGTTGTTAACTGCTTTGAGGTGGTGAACCACATATCCAATAATCACTATTAAACATGGTCCTATCAAAACAGTTTAACATTACTGTTTGCTTTTTTCTTACTTTTGACTATTATCCCTTCTATATGTTTCATCTATCTATCTATCTATCTATCTATCTATCTATCTATCTATCTATCTATCTATCTATCGTCAGAAATAAATTAATGGGTGCTAGTGCCACAAGAAGCTAATAGCAAAGTAATACAGAGATAATGCAATGATAATAGGTGGGGAGTTTTCCTTGGACAAAACCGGTGACTCTATACGATTCAAAATATAAAGTTCACTAGTGATTAAATTAGTGCTTACCAGTCTTTCTCAAACCAAATCTCAGTGATCTTTAGTCCTTTGTATCAGAAAAGAGTCCTTTTCAGGAAGTTCCTTTCATTCTATTCTGTAGCTATAGATTCTTCCAGAAATTTTAGTCAAAAATTTCAAGTATTTCTTTCCAAGCTTGTTATATTTCAGTCAAAACATGAAATGTATGAAAGAAAAAGGAGATAGTGTAATAATTTCACAACAATGCCTCCCTTTAATTTCTCTCACACTCACAATATTCTTCTCTCTACACGTTTGCTTGTCAAGTGTCTTTTTCTTCCTTTACTCTCTGGCTCCCTCCGGTGTCCACAGTTGGTATGCACCCACACAGAAGAAAGAAACAATAGTGTAATTTGTTTCACAAATGTATCAATCTAGATGAAGTTGTTACACTCACCATCTAGTTCTCTTGTACTATAGGTTCATAATCATAACTCCAACACTTCTGGTATTCCTCCTAGTCCACCACCTTCCCCGTCCAGCAAGGTGCTTAGAAAATATAAGATGCAGCACAACCCGATCCTCGTGAAGCCAATAATTAAATGATCCTTACCATTTCTATAATAATGTGCTCACCTTATACATATCTTTTGCCAATGCTCTAATAATATTTTTTGTTGAAAAACATCAGCCTTTTGATCTTCATTTAAAAAAACTTTTATTTCACAAACAAAATCAGCAGTGTGCCTCTTAGAGCCTGAGGGCTCCTTACCAAAGATGACAATAATACTGGTAATCAAAAGTGGTCCCGATCTCACGGTATAAGGTAATGAAGATTCCCTGGCAACTGAGTGCTACTGCAGATGATGCACACCCTACGCATTTCGACAGTAAAGTTTTTCTCAAGGTCCTTGAGAAAGATGTTCCTGTCAAAATGCGTAGGTCGTAGGTTATATGCATTATCACAGTAGGGGCAGATGATTCGTTCCAGAAATTGACCCCTTGACGAAGGTGTGTGAGTCACACCGAAACGGCAGTTGGGATTATTGGGATGACTTGCATATGATGCCAACTATTATGGAATGCAACTATACTGATTTTGATGAGTGCATTGGATGAGCACCATTAGCTCATTTTCATTGAATGATTTTTTCACTGTTGCTGATGTTCCATTGCTTATATCTATTTTGTCGACCATAACTGGATATTGTGATATATGGTGCTGTATTTTATTAACTTACTTTCAATTGGTATGCTGTGTCTTGCCCTTGGGGGTGTTACCCTCTGTGGACAAGGGAATGAAGGGAAAGGGAGACTCCACATCAGGGCCATTTTTTAGGGGCGGGTGAGCCGTTCAATCGCACGGAGAGCACCCCTAGATGACTTAAAGGGGACGCCCAGCAGGGCAGCCCCCCTTTAGGTCATGCAGCCTCCCCCTGGCCACTGTCACATAGACTGCAGCCGCATCAGATAACAGATGCAGCCGGCATCATTCAGCAGAACTGTACTGAATATAAAGGGTTCCTACGGGAGCCCTGTAGCACCAAATATTTTCATTAAATACCACTATGAGGTATACTATTTGGTCCTGTATATCAGTACTCTTCATACAAGTAATACGGGAGAAGGTAAAGTAAGGTAAGGTAAGTGAGTTTAGAATAGGTTTTTAATTAAAAGTTGTTAGTATATATGTGGCACAAAAGGAGTCTGAACACATATAAAGGGAGAAGAAAAGGAGGTTGAAAACATATAAGGGGCATAAAAGGAGACTGGAAACATATAAAGGGCATCAAATGAGGCTAATACATATACGGGGCACAAAAGTAGGCTGATACATATAAAGGGGGCACAAATGGAGGCTGATACATGTAAGGGGGCACAAAAGGAGGCTCATATATAAGGGGAACAAAAGGAGGCTAAACACATATAAGGGGGGAGGGCACAAAAGGAGGCTTGGCACACAACAAGAAATGCACATACAGGAGGATGGAAGTAAAAGGCTGGAGAGGGCTACTCACCTCTCCGGTGGTCCAGAGACAGTGCTTCCAAAAAGGAATGGGTGAATATGCTGATTGCATACTCACCCATTCATTTAAAAAGAAATCTAAAATGGCTGCCATTTGAGATAGAGACAGACTAAAAGGAACACACCATCTATCCTCACAGTGCGAGTACCATCAGGTACTTGTAAGAGTGGGCTTCATTCTTAAGTCCACATCTCTCTGGACCAGATTCAGAGATGGGAAATAGAAGAGGAAAATTACTCCTGAGCAAAACCATGTTGATTTTAGGGGGAGTCAAGTTAATTACATTCTTTGCATGCAGGGATATATCTTTACTTTTGCCTACTACACACAGATACTGACCAGCTTTACTATTACATTGTTATTTAGACTTGGCCTAGGAAACATCCTGCTTCAGCTCTAATACTGTAATACTGTTTGCAACAAATGACATAAGACTCCCCTGAAATCAATATGGTTTTGCCCAGGAGTAACTTTTCTTTCTTATTTTTAATCTCTGAATCCGACCCTCTGTGTGAATTCTATCTGGCACCAGTATTTGCAAATGTATCCTACCTTACTCCTACCCTCTAGGGTGGTTCACTATTTAACGACAGATGGAGCTCTGTCCTTCCCTATCTGCTTCTCCCTCATTCCTAGATTCTGGAGTATTGCAGACCTTTATGTTTTCAGTCTCCAGTATGAGGTTATCTCCCAGCCATTATCGGTTATAGGGCCCAACACCAGGGACCACAACATTAACTGCCCCTGCTTCTCAAAATTGGGTACACCAAGGTTGCATACCACTGAAAATAGGGCTAACATTCATGCAACTATTGTATAAATAGTGCAAGAAATGTCAAAATATGTTACAAAATGTCATATAAACAAGTCAGCATGAACTAGATATATCCTTAATATGAATCATTGCAGCACACTGCAGTGATAATTACTGGATAATAAAATGTATAATAATAGTGACAATATATGTCATTTATTGGTAATCAAATATTCTGCTTAACAAATGTTACTGAGCTTACACTGAAGCAAAAATCTTTGTTTTCTGGTTTATAAAATAGAAATACACAACTTGTCATTTCTCACTTATTAATGAGAAATGAAACAAAAATGAACTTTAATGTAGGAGTAAGTGCTTTGTTTCTCTTCCATTATTAAGAATCATTGCCTGGTATTAGTAAGATATAAAAAAAATAGAAAAGAAAAAATTGCCAAGCAGAGCATGGTGTGACCACAACTCAATAACAACAGATATAAATGAGTGCTATTCATTTGCTTGGGGCTGATGATAGTTAATTAAATATTTTGCTTAGACAAATATTTTTCAGACCATGTTTTAATGACAACAGCATCTCCCCCGCAGTCTGCAAATAACTAAAATTCTAGTGTTCATTTGTTTGGCAAATATGTCTTAGGAGTCTCGTCATTTGGTGCCTAACCACAAAGCTACATATGTTCACTAATGAATGTCAAGTAGGCTGAAAGTAAAATATGTTTCTTTAACAAACTCCTATCATTTAAAGTCTGGTTAAAGCCTATATATACTCACCATGAAAAAGAGATAAGTTCTATACTTTTGTTTTACTTAACCTAGCAAGTATTTTATTCCCTGTAAAAGACACATAGGGGGATATCAAAATGTACACAACCATCTGTTTGATAATTAGTTTCATGCAAGGATTACAGTATTGGCAGGATTTAGATACTTGCAGTCCAGAAATTGCCCTCTGTATTTATTTCTAAATAGTAATTAGTGCTAAAAAGTGTAAACTTTGATTTTGTCACATCAGCAATATAGACGTTAAATACATTACTAAATAAGTTAAACCAAGATTTTTATGTTCAGTTAACATGTTACTAAAGATCTATTGGAAACCACCCTAGTCTTACAAAACATGAATGTTTATGGACGAATAAACGGTAAATACTGAAACTTTCAGCCCATACCAGGTTTAATTAAAGAAATAATCAGCATTGTAATTACAATGGGTTTCGGTTTGCAGGTAATGGAGTACCTCTGCGTTTCAATGGGATGCCTGTGTGTGATTTTTATTGAGGAATGTTAAGGTATGCCAAAAATTCAGTCATCCAGATGTCACAGTATTGAGTGTGCCAAGCATCGGCAGCGTGAATTTAATTTGACTCCTGGCTGGGATATTTGCACCCAAGCAAAAACAATGGAGTTCATTGTTTTGTAATTTGTGTCAGTCAGGAGCAGCGCATAATGCTGACCACACATGCTGGATTGTCACAGCCAATATCACAGTATGCACATCTAGTATGGACCTAGACAGAAGGATGGGGCAGGATACGTACAGTGTGTATGTAAGATGGGAGAGACATGGTATGTTAATTGAACAACAAGGGCTTAAGTTTCAGTCCTTATTCACTATCCAGGCTTCCATACAATACCCATCTTACATGGGAATGATGCAAAAATATTAAGGTAAGATCCATGACTGTAACAGCCTTGTGTACAATGGGAATGGACTCCCCTTGCTAGCATAAGAGTTTTGGATTCAAGCTTCAGATCCTTGTTGCCGCCGTGCTTAGAGCTGCTTCAGTAGCTGGGATATTACTCTAACACTACCCAATAATTGGGGCTAGTATCCCCCTAGGCTGAGTAGTCCAATTATATGCATACCCAACTTTATTTTTTTGCAACAAAAGAATAAGCGTTGAGAGATGAGATAAGGATAGACACTGTATATTAGGACAATCTCATCACTTGTGCGCCTGATTCAAAGTACAGCATACACTTGCTGATGTGGTGTATTTAGCTACTTTTTTGCCTGCTGAAGAGTGTGATTTTATGTGTATGCAATGTAATCATATATATATTCATGTGACTTACAGGTACCAAGCAATGTAACAAAGCAATGAGAAAGGCAAGTCATTTGGTTCCATAGGGAGAACATATCTTCAGAAAGACATAAATACATTAGAGACTGTGCAAAGAAAAGCAACTAAAATGGTCCATGGCCTATGTCACAAATCATACCAAGAAAGAGTAGAGGAACTAAACATGTATAGTGGGAAGTAGAGATGGGAGAGGGGGGACATGATAGCAGCTTTCAAATATATCAAGGGCTGTGACCGGCTAGAGGAGGATGGAATTTTGCAAAGAAAGAGGTGTAATAGAACACAGGGATGTGTATATAAACTGGAGGGTGGTAGGTTCAGAGGAAATGTGCTAAAGGCTGAAGGACTAAGAATGTTATGGATATCTGTGAAACTTTCACACAACTCATAGGGAAATACACCCAATTTCACAACTTTAAGCACATAGGGCTGGATCCAGATTTAAGTAAGTTCTTGAAATTAGTTACTCCTGGAGGGATCATGCAGCACACATGATCCCTCCAGCCTATCTGTGTATTTAAACCCTGTGCACTGATCCCTCAGTGCCAAAACAATTTGTTCTTCAAGGTGCCTGGTTCCAATCTGCCTTGCATCCAGTTCTGTCTGCCTTGCATTCAGTTCTATCTGCCTTGCATCCAGTTTTGCCTGCCTAGCATCCTGACCTGCCTGCCTAGCATCCTGACCTGCCTGCCTAGCATCCAGTCCAGCCTAACTCACTACTGCTCCCAGCATTACCTGCACTACTGCTCCCAGCATTACCTGCACTATTGCTCCCAGCATCACCTGCACTACAGCTCCCAGCATTACCTGCACTACTGCTCCCAGCATTACCTTGCTATCCAGATCCGCTTCCAGCTTGACCCTGCAATCCACTCCCAGCTTGACCCTGCAATCCGCTCCCAGCTTGACCCTGCAATCCGCTCCCAGCTTGACCATGCAATCCGCTCCCAGCTTGACCCTGCAATCCACTCCCAGCTTGACCCGCTGTTGCCAGCTCCAGTCCAGCCTGCTGTTGCCAGCTCCAGTCCAGCGTGCTGTTTCCAGCTCCAGTCCAGCCTGCTGTAAACCGTCGCTGTTCTACCCTTCTCTTATGCGCAAGCAATACCTGCATCCTCCCAGCTTTCTCTACGGCTCCAACTCTCCACCATCCTTCTCTCAACCCGTGACTGACCCAGACACTACCAGGACTGTGATATCTATGACATTACAACCTCCTTGAGACCGAGTCCCGATAGATGCATTCAGCTTGGCTAAGCCTCCTAGAATTTTTAGCTTAACAATCTTTGGGCCTAATCCAAATACTCGTATTCCAGTCAGTTTTCACCTACCCGGCCCTTGATTTATCTACCAGTACTGTTGATGATAATTATTATAATGCACCTGCACATGCAACCAATGCTTGCTACTATTTTCAGTCGAAAACAGGACTTACCCAAAAGAACCCCAATTTTCTTCAGAAAAATCATCAGAAAAATCTATAGACTATGTTTTTTGTAGTCTTTCCTATGCACAAAAAGCAAACACCTGAAATTTATATCTTTTACAAAGTGATTTAGTAAGTTTCTTTTTGTGCTTGCTAATAGCTAATGAGACAAATGAAAGGTTTTGTGTTTAGAGATTTTGAGGTTTAATATGCTACTGGCTCTCTGAAAGATTTTAGATTAGTGCATTTGTTACAAAAGGATTTGTAAAGAATTCTTAATGATATCTTAAGGAATAATGATTGGGCACGTTCACTGGTGTTGAGTTTAGTTAGTGTTAGTGTTTTAAATGTAGTGTTTAATTGCTGTAATGTTGGCACATTTCTCTGTGCCTGTTAAACTCTGGCAAGACAGCATATGAAGAGGTTCTATGCTAGTGGATTGTTATTGTGTGCTGATACTGTATATAGTACATGTGTATCACAATGTATACAGAACTATTTATATGTATTTATTTTTATGTGGTACACCGTATAACCCCCTATTCAGCAGTCCAGCCAAGTAATTATTTGTTGTAGGGCCATTTTTGTTCTGGCACTACCATGAGGCATAACAAGGCCTGGGGCACTGTAATGGTATATAAGCAACTGAGGGTATGAATGCAGACTGTTTTCTTACGGTGAGACAGTTGTATCAGTTTATAAATTTAGGTGAATACTGGTACCATTCTCATACAAAAGTAGCAGTGATCACAATGATCCTGGTCTATGTAATACTTGTCTGCTATACTATGTCTTGTCTCCAGACTATGCAAGGTGTCAGCTATGCCATTGCATGTCAGCTCATCTCATCTTATCTTTCATATTGTCTATGGGGATGTCTCTGACTCCTGAGAGTTGTAAGAAAAACTCATTAATTTCTTCTGCACCATCCCTAGCATCACATACCCTCCAAGTGTACCTATTTAGCAGGTACAGTACCTCTTTTTAATGGTCTGTACCGGCTAAAAGGACTCTTGTACCGGATTCTGACCCAGCAGTTCTTTCTCCCTATACTCACCTTCTAGTCCTGCACCATCTGATCACTATAGCAGTGATGTGGGGACAGACACATACAGCTCTGCTAAAGTTACAAGACCCTCCTGTGAGTTCTTAGATTATATGATAAGGTGTATAATGAGATTTTACACCTTATCATACAAACAAATGAGAGCAGATTAAAGCCATGCCCCTCCATAGGACAAGTCACACACCTTCACAGACATGACCCCCCAGATGTACCTATTTTCCATTAAGAAATGTTGGAGGGTATGGCATCAGAGATGCTTAACATTTATATACAGTAACAAAGGACTGGATCCAGACGGTAAGTGGGCATTTCCGATCGGTAGGATCAGAAAACACCAGCTCTTTGCATTCTTGGAATGACACTATTGGAATGCATTTACCCGACCCAACAATTCATTTTTTAGTTCTCCCATTGAGTCTCATTCCTCATGGTAGGAGAGAACACAAGGTGGAGGGTGAAGACGTAAAATAGTGTAGATGTGTCTGACATATACCGCACTACCCAGGCTTCTGATGTGTCGTCATTCTAAGTAAGGATGTAATGGAAATGTTAAGGTTAAGGTTAATGTAGAGGGTTAGTTTTCGGAAGGCTGTGTGACCTTCCCTGACCTGTATGATAGGCTGGATCCTGCCAGGATTTGACATAGAATCCCCATTTCCACTATGCTCAGAGCGTCGAGTGCAACACGAAGGTATATCTTAATCCAGTCCTATTGTATAAAGTAAAAATTGTCAACTCTGTCCTCAAGTGCCACTGACAATGCATGTTTTCCAGGTCTCCTTTCCTTTCAGTTCATTACTAACTGGCATATGTGAAAAGATCCACAGGTGATACTTATTATATGAGTTGTGATTATGAGGAGACCTGGAAAACATGCACTGCTAGTGGTACTTGAGGACAGGATTGAGAATCCATGGTAAAGGATGACTTGTCATCTCCCAACTGCATAGATCTTTTTTATGGAAGGTAAATCGGTTTTTCAGTCTGGAAAGCTAGAAAATCTATTGTGTTTTGTTTGTTCCTTTCTAACCTCTCTGAGGAAGTACATACCTATCAGAGAACCCTGCTGCTTAGTCTCCATAAAAATTCTGCCAGCGTGGAACAATCAGTCAGCTTTCTTTCAGGGGCATTTTCGTACTTCAACTCATGCAATTCACATTTTTTGCAGGGGAATGATGTGGAGTGTGAAAAAAATCTTCTAGAACATTAAACTCATAAAAAGTATAATAAATGGCTTTATAGCTGTAGTAAAGGCACAGTAGATATATAATAAAACATAGACTACAGATGTTGCTTCTGAAGCATTTTAATGCCTATTCTTATGGGATCCATTGGTCTGTTGCTGTCTTGTGTTTGAATATTATGGGAGCCATTCTAAATGCTGTCCTTTGAATATTATGGGAGCCATTCTAAATGCTGTCCTCAAAGTAAATGTAAAACATCTGTGATTTATTATTATTTTTATTATTATTATTATTATTACTACATACTCTTATTAAATTATGTTAATCATGTTTATGTAATATAGCAAGTGGACATATCTTTTGTTTTATATAAAGGAAAACAATACAGATGGTGTTTCTTTCATTTAGACAAAAGACAGATTAGACATCTGTTATGCAATATACCTTTAGACACATTGGGGCAGATACAGAACAACTTTTCCATGCGTATTTACGCCTGGCGGAGACGTAAAAAACGCAATTTAGTTTGTACTGAGCATGTGCATGACAGATGATACACTACGTAACGTAACGTAACTCTGAGCATATGGGCCTTTTACGTATCAGTTGCGTAAATTCGTTCGACGGGGCGTGCCAATTTTACGTTAGCCATAAGTACGATTAAATTATGCAATATAGGTGGGGGGGTTTGCATTTAAATAGTACAGTATGGGCGTGCTTAGCGCCATAACTACGCGCTGGCTATACGTACCGATGAGTACCGATGTGCCGATGAGTGTTGTTACGCTGCCAAAAGTTAAGGTAGGGTTTAGAAAGCGTAAAGCGGCCAAAGTATTACATGCAGGGGGTGTGCCTAGGGGAGTGTATAGAAGGTATGCTGGCGTAAATACGCTACGCTAGTAAACGGATTGCAAGCGGAGTTCTGGATCTACCCCATTGTACATAAATATATGTCAGGAACTTTTGCTTTTATTTTCTCCAGGCTTGATCAAGCTGATTTAGTGACACTCATTTTAGTTCTACATGAACCTGGGACACTTGAGAGTGTCATAGGGATTCCCTAACTTCCTGTTCGTATTCTCCTTCTTTAAAATGGCAAAATGCTAAAATGTAGAAAATTATTAAAGTCATTAATTGTTATTGAAGGATTAAGAAAGAACCATTCAGCTTTCAAAGCTGTTATAACATAAATATCAAAATAATAAATATCTACACAAATTAGACCTAAACAAAATTTGTATCTCAAGGTCTCACACAAACAATGCAAACAAGCTACAAGTTAAATAAAAAAAAAACTACTTATGTTTATGAAATCATGTACAAAATGCAAATAATGAGTACCTTTCTAATTTAAAGCCAAACACAATGCAAACACTGCAGGACGGCCCGACGCTAATGACAGGTTTACTGTCATTGGGGTGTATTTATACCATTTGGGCACTGCCACAAGTATCGAGAGAACGAGAATTAGTCTGAAAAACCATTAAAATTGACCTGTATCATTAGCAGCACAACAGGTAAACATTTTAGGAGAAGTTGCTGAAACGGCAGATCAGGTAGGCAAGTGATACAGATCAGGTAGGCAAGTGATACAGATCAGGTAGGCAAGTGATACAGATCAGGTAGGCAAGTTCCTCTCACACTCCAGAAACATGCTGATAGGTTAATTGGCTGCTGACTAAGTTAACCCTAGGCTGTGTGTGTGTAAGAATGTGATAGGGACCTTAGTATGTAGCTCCAATGGTGCAGAGACTGATATGAATGTGAAATATTCTCTGTAAAGTACAATGTAATCTGATGACGATATATAAAAACCTGATAATAAATTAAGTGATGTAGTAGGGAGGTTTGGAGCAACTAGCAGTTTACCAAAAATCAATGCGATCAGTGCTCTTTGGCTGTAGCATGGAACATCTATGAAATTAAGGGAATGCTTTAGGTTGCTCCTAAAGCATATGCCACTACTGTTGGGTGTGATCCTGTACATTGTGCATAGCCAGTGTAAACCAGGGAAACCATAAAAGAAAACTGAGCCCATTCATTTCCTATAGCATGGAGACGGGACCCGATTTTGGAGGGGTGGGACCAGGCTAAGTTGCTTGCAATGTATTTATAAACTCCTCTTGGAACGCAGACATGGAGTGCTGAGTGCTGTTTTAAACTGTGAGCCTCTGATAGCTTGCTTACAGTGCAGGGGGAGGGGCTGCCATGAGCCCCCCACTTCTCCGGTTCCTTTGAAGTTACCGACTCCTAAAGTATCCCCATACAGGTATGCCTAAATAAACCTTTCTCAAAATCAGGGGAAAGTCTGCCATACACTTGGTGTCCACCTGCTGCTGAAAGTGGAAATGGGCTTCATAAATCATTAAAACTAGTTTACTTACCAATTAGCAGCTACTGGCTTTCTGGCAATGGAGCTCACGTCACCCATTCAATGTTCTATAGAGAGAGTGTAAAACTCATTCTGTGAATTTAATGGGTGATGTCAGCTACATTGTCTGATCTTTGCAGGAAGCCAACAATCTAGCCTCCCCACCATGCCACGAAAGCTGCATCTTAGATGTGAAAGCTGTATCTGAAACAAACTGTAACATGACCTAGGAAAGTGGCCAAAATTCGGGAAAAACATATTCATAGCAGGAAGGCAAACTATCACAGAGAATATAAGAGAAGGTCCAGGAGTCAGGCAAGTGAAGTACATAAGCCTTTAATACAGTGCTCTAATACAGAGCTACCAAACATTACAAACCAAAATAAAGAATAAAATTAACAAAGGTTAATGTGGTAACATCCCAAAGCAAACAAACACTTATTGATGCAAAACGCAATGTTTCCACAGCCCCTGGCTATCTGGCGTACTTGCCTTTGTGACATTCTAAATAGAATCACAAACCTAAAAAAGGTTATTATGAGTTCTAAACAGCTAATTCATGATTTGTATGTTGAAAGGGCCAGTGCGGAGACATTACGATGAACTATTTTGTTGTAAAGCAGTAGGGAA
>WWET01002980.1:93257-107068 GCA_011038615.1 Limnodynastes dumerilii | reverse complement strand
CCCCAGTCCAGTATTCTCCCATATGTACCTCCAGCCCCACCTCAGTATTCCGCCATATGAGCATCCAGCCTCTCCCCTCAGTATTCCCCCATATGTGCCTCCAGCCTCTTCCCTCAGCCCCATATGTGCCTCCAGCCCCCCCTCAGTATTCCCCCATATGGGCCTCCAGCCCCACCTCAGTATTCCGCCATATGAGCATCCAGCCTCTCCCCTCAGTATTCCCCCATATGTGCCTCCAGCCTCTTCCCTCAGTATTCCCCCATATTTGCCTTCAGCGTCTCCCCTCTGTATTCCCCCATATGTGCCTCCAGCCTCTCCCCTGGCGTGGCTGCAGACATGATGGGTTGACCACACCCCAGTGGCTTGACCATGCCCACAATGGGTTAGCCACACCCCTTAGGTGGCACAAATAAACTTAATACATAAGGAGGGGGGGCGCACCAAGATGAGATGGGGCGCCAGTAGGTGGGATAAGTTCTCACCCCCCAAAACAAAAAAGTTATGACACCCCTGAAGAGACCAAAAGTGTTTATTAGTATAGTAATACAATTATAGAAGAATAGTTAACTAGGAGAGACCACGAACAATACCAGATGGACAACAGGTTATAAAACTTCAGAGTACAAATACAAACAGCAAGCAAAGTACATAAAACACTAGATGCTACAGCACAAAAGAAGCACAAATGCAAAGATATAAATGCACATAAATACAACTTCAATTCAAATACAGTTCCACACAGTTTAACAAGATCCAAGGCTACAAAGGCACAAGGTATAGCAAGATCAAATGACTCAGGATAAAGGACTAAGGAGTCATACAGCAGATGTAATGACAGAAGAAAAAGAAAGAGGGCAGGATAGAGCAGTCAGGAGGAATAGACAAGGCGATTGCCATAAGAATCAGGTGGAAAAGAGCGATAACGAGAGTCAGGTGAAATGGGCTTCAAAGAGCAGGAACACAGTGAGAGAAAGGATAAATAATCCAGAGTGGAAGCTGTACAGAGAAAGATTCATATTGAAAAGATTCAGAAAGAGCTACACACTAAGGGCCTGATCCAGACCTACGGCCGCTCGTGTGGTTACGCCGGCCGTAAGCGTAAAATCGGCAGTTATAACATTCTGCACATGCATGTGGCAGATGTTTTCCATCGTAATTTCGTAACTTCTTTAACGTGAATCGGGGGCGTCCGTACCAATGGGTATAAGCGTACAAAGGGGTGTGCCAAAAAAACGAATCCCGGAAATATGCTGGAGTTAGTGAATGTAGGCTTAGGGAGGTATTTAAAATGTACAGTATGGGCTTTCGTAACGCAGGGAAAAGTTAGGGTTGAGTGTAGCCGGCGTAATGAAATGAAAGTAAGGGGAGTGTCGGGGGACTGCTAAGTTTTTACGTTGAGAGCTAATATGCTCTGCGCTCATTCGTAGGTCTGGATCAGGCCCTAAGAGCTAGATAAAATGTTAATGGAAGCTAAATAACTGAATTATACCCCTTTCAGATCACAGCCCCGGCATTATCCTGGGTTCACAGACCCGGGATATTGCCGGGGCAGCAGAGGATTCTAGGGTTTCACACTGCAGGGCAGACCCGAGAAATTCAGAGACCCGGTCTGCCCTGTCGTCATCGCACAGCGTAATTTGTTTTGCCAGGGCAATAGTAAAAAAAAATGACACCAATCAAGTGCGTTAGGTGCTACCCGGGTTGAAAAACACGGGTAGCACCTTTCACACTGCCCGTGTCGGACCCGGGAATAACCCTTCTTTTCACCCGGGTTGAATTCCTGGTGAATTCCTTCTGACACGGGTCCACCGGAAGTGCACCTTTCACATCTCCACGAAATACCTGGGATTTTGCCGAGACCCTTTCACATCACAACCAAATACCCAGGATTTTGCAGAGACCCAGGTTTTTGCCGAAAATCCTGGGTATTTGGTTGTGATGTGAAAGGGGTATTAGTAAGATGACAAAACTCAGAAACAGTGTGATATGGTTAACACACAGAGCTCTCTCTACAAACACACGGAAGGACACAGAGGAAAGGACAGACAATAATGGGCAGAAGTCAGAAGGGGGACTGTAGGAGGCTAGTTAAATGGAGAAAGCACAATAGGAGAGATACAGGGACAGACAGGGACCAACAATAGCTACAAATGCACCAGGCAAATGCACAGAGTAAAGAGCAGGTAAGACACAGGAGACCAACACTATAATCGGCAACATAGGACACATGCTGCTGGCTATTTAAAGGTCCATCCCTCCAGGCTGACTGAAGGATGGCTATACAGATAGTATAAAATAGATTTACACACTGCAACAGCCTGAGTGTCGGCGTGTAGCACATATACTGATTTCTTATACTTCCCTCTTTTTAGGTAAATCTTTAAATTTTTTGTCCCTGGAGTTGGTCATATTAAAATTCACCACCTTTTACACTTTAAATTTGCACATTTGGCCAGATGGTGTCCATTTCACAGACGAGGGTATGTAAATTTGAGTATCCGAGGGCGGATTTGTTGGGTTTATTGTCGGCAAGATGGTGGTGGGCTGGAGAACAGCGGTAAACTTATTGGGTGTGGAATGAAAGCAGCTCACGTCGTTTTGGACAGACACAGGTGGTAGTTTTTGCCTCGGATTTTGTTAATTCCCCCATTATACTAGCTTAGTCATAGTTAAGGGTGGCAATGGATGCATGTCATCACGAGAGATCAGAACCAGTAGGGGTTGGGGACAGACTGTTTGTGATGGATGATTGTTGTTTCAAAGCAGAAGATTTCGTGACTTCTCATAAATTAAATAAAAAAAAACCAAATGTAATACATTTTCAATAAATAAATAAATAAATTCAATAAATTGTCATGTCTTCACCTCTGTATATGGGTTTTAGATTATAAATATTACAAATATGCATGTTAACCCTACAGGCATTAAGTTGAATCCAGACTTTAGATATTTAGGGCAATAATATTATTTTATTACTAGTATTACTACTGCTATTTATTATTTACATAGTGTCACTAAATTACCATGCTAGCAATGGTATCCAGTACTCTAAGCAATCAATAACATTGAAGAAAAGATGAAAGTAGGATAGATAAAGAATTAAGGACTTATATGTACTTTAAAAACTGAAACACAAAATTGTATTATTCTTCATTTAAAATAAAACACCTTTAATGTGATGTGTGTATGTGTTTAACTCTTGAACACTTGCAATTTTAAAACAGGTCATAGTGGATGCTGGATGCCATTTTTGTGCTTGCAGTTTAAAAAGTGCAAATATGTAAGTTTTTAAGAAATCTGTAAATAAAGCTACCTACCAAAGTCTGGAACATGCATTTTACATTCTTTTATAAGCTTTTTGTACAAAGCCATAAAAGAAATAACCAACTTAGTATTTGAAATTTCAGATGATACCCTCTCTGTAATATGCACAATACTAGGATGGAAGTTTGGTATCTTTTGAGACATAATGTAGTACATTTATTTCTCCCCTTTGTCACACTTTAATAAAGAAAAGCTCTTTTGTGCATGCATAGATGTACTTTCCAGCCTGGCATTTAGCCTTATTCCCAAATTAGTTCATTTATAAAACTATGACAGGAAAGAAATAAACAGCTCCTCTAGATTTTAAACCCATTTTTATGGTACTTGCTAGCCATGGGCAGTGGTTTATGTCTGCCAGGACTTTTTATCACCAGTAGGCTTCAAAAAGAGAGGAGAGAATTGAAGTATATAGTGCCAGATTTACTAAGCTGCGGGTTTGGGAAAGTGTAGATGTTGTCCATAGCAACAAATTAGATTCTAGCTGACATTCTCTAGTATGTAATAGTTAAATGAGATCTAGAATCAAATTGGTTGCTATGAAAAACATCTACACTTTTCCTAACGCGCAGCTTAGTAAATCTGGCCCATAGTGTCATATGTACTTCACTCTTTTCCACTTACCTGTCCTTGATAGAGAAGACCTTTGTTAAGAAACTAGCGATCACAGGTCAGATAAGTCTTGTTAGATCCCATTGCTTCATGTGTCAGGATCTTTGAGAAGTAAAGTAGTGCAAGATACTGTATCTAGTAAGTGTTAATAATGAACCCCAAAGATTCCTGTCTGCCAGAAGAACTGAATGGAATGGAAGGCTAAAATGGATTCTTACCAGTCCTTGATCTATGTAGATCTTCAGCAGGTCTTCAGAGGCTTTTTTTTTCTTCTTGTAGGAGGATTTCAGAAGTGCTAAATCCCAAGAGGGTTTAATGCAGCTTAGTAAATCTGGCCCATAGTGTCATATGTACTTCACTCTTTTCCACTTACCTGTCCTTGATAGAGAAGACCTTTGTTAAGAAACTAGCGATCACAGGTCAGATAAGTCTTGTTAGATCCCAATGCTTCATGTGTCAGGATCTTTGAGAAGTAAAGTAGTGCAAGATACTGTATCTAGTCAGTGTTAATAATGAACCCCAAAGATTCCTGTCTGCCAGAAGATTTGAATGGAATGGAAGGCTAAAATGAATTCTTACCAGTCCTTGATCTATGTAGATCTTCAGCAGGTCTTCAGAGGCTTTTTTTTCTTCTTGTAGGAGGATTTCAGAAGTGCTAAATCCCAAGAGGATTTAATTACATTGGCACAGCATATACAGTACAGCACAATACAGTATATTACCTGAATATGGCTGTTTGGAGCTTCTATGCTTATAAACATTTATAAATAGAAATAAGTAATTGTTCTGTGTTTTTATACTTTTTACTTTTATTTGAATAAAAACTTGTTGCATTAGAGAGCACGTTCTTTCCCCAAGTTACCTGTAGCAGGCGGGAGAAGTCTTTGCAGCATCACATGGAACCAAAAAATACAGTTTATTAGAGTGACAAATACCAAATACCAGCAGAACAAGAGGACTGTGTATGGTGATACAGGCACTGGAATGCAGTCAGAGCCTTAATGATTTTATGTTCCTAAACTTTTCTTTGTGACAATCTTGGATGTGATAAGTATACATTTCAAGCACTGAGTGGTCTGATCTCTGATGTCTAATTGTATGCATTGACTTCTACATTTATTTTTACATTGTATTTTGCATACATTGTGCATTTTAGTGGACCTTATTGCAGCATGGAGACCTTATTGCTTATATTGCAGTTCAACCTATTACAAAAGAAAATTTGAACTTTACAATCGACCAAAGACTGCTTTAGAAATCGACATTAGGAATTACTAGCCTGGGGCTGGCCACCCGAGGGTTAGAGTGATGATCGTCGAATGTGTAAACCTGTAAAAAGAACTTGTCCCGTCTACCAACCGGGTAAAACACAAAACAAGCCATTGACACTGTGATTGATTCGGGAATTCCTAGATTGTGCACCCTAGAAGCTAGTGACCTGGTATATGTACAACAGCCCACCTAAGGAATGGGAAAAATGAACAGGAAACTATTGCAGACACCAGGGACATGTGTGGAGCCTCCATTATTTGCTACCAACCACTTCAGATAAACAAGTATTGATCTGATCTTCCATATGCTGTGATATAAAATTATTGATTATTAATAAAGTGATTATTGAGCACTTTTATTGATATGGGACCGGATTCACAGATATGTAAGTGTGTTATATACGTGCATATTTTTACGATTTTTTAAAACTGCGCATACACAGAACGCAAAAACACGCACGTGAAACCTAACCGCATGATTCACATGGATCAGGCCCAATGAGTGTGCTTACTAAAGTACCTCAACATTCCGACCGATTTACGCAGGAGTCCACCACCAGCCACGCATGCGTAGCTAGAGGGCTAAGGCACTTAATACAAATGAATTCCACATGGATTACCAATGTACAGTATGGGCGTGACACCGCAGAATTGCCTTGCGTAGCAAAACATACGCACGGGAAAAGTTAAGGTAGCCCATGACCACTCGTAAGTTTCTGAAGCCTGTCATACTATCAGAAAGCCCATGCGTCCATACAAACTTCACACAGCCATCAGCGGCTGAGTAATGTTTATAAAGGCACATGTGCCAGTAATTAACTCACATAAGGCTGACTTTATTTAAGCATTTGGTATAAGCTATTAAATTAATGAATTTAAACAGTGACAAGGTTGAGTTTTTATTTTAATAAGTATATTGTAAAATAATGATAATTGTAACATTTAGTTGTAAAATAAATTTAAAAATGTTAAACCATGATGCAAATTTTTGGTAAATAAATGTTTTTGATCATTTTTACATTTAAATTACTATATTGTAATTTAAATAATTAAATAAATAAAAATCATATTGGTATTGTTATTGTTATAACTTAAATTATTGAAGCATCCTTTGTTTAAAATATATGTAGCGCACATTTTGAGGTGTCTAATTAATTTATGTAAAAAAAATAAAGAAATAATTATAATAAGCATTACTTTTTAAATTGTTTAAAAATTTTAAAAAAATCTGTGATGAAAAACGAATGGCTGAATAGCTATTTAAAGAAGTACCCAAATTTACTCATGATTCAAGGGCCATATACTAGGTACTTTCCTATTTCTATGTACGGCATACAAACACACGGAAATACACAACCGACTGTGTGGGTGTGGTTAGCTGCAGCCGCTCCTATCCATGCATCACACTTGCGTATATTTACGATGCGTATTTTTAAGTAAGCGCGCAATTTCAATCCTAAGTGTGAATCAGGTCCATGATCTGGTATTTTAATAAATAAAATGATTGATTAAGGAATGGTGGTGCCTACCTTCCCTTAATGACAACAATAGATTGTTTGTTTTAGTGCTGTACTTTTATTGACATTTTGCATACATGAAGGGGAAAATAAGTAAATTTTACTCTATAGATAAAATATTTGCCATATTTGGTCTATTAATTTGATTTTTACAGTCATTGGGCCTGATCCAGACCTACGCCGATGCGCTGTGCTTACTAAAGAACAGCGTATCGGCGTCCACTCTCCCCGACACTCCCCCTGTGCGGGTGTATTTCCCATTGCTTACGTCGGCTGAAGGCTACCCTAACTTCAGCTGGCGTAAGCAATGGGTAATACGCTCGCACACGAGCGTGCTACCGCTAAGCCCTCCCTCATTATATTAGATCCCCCCACCCACCTTCACTAACCTTAACGTAGGTACGCTAGGTCCCTACGCTGTTCCTACGGACGCCCGATCGTTGATCAGGCGTTGCCGTAGCTATTCCGGGCAACATCTGCCTGGCGCATGCGCAGATCGGCTTTTCAGCCCATTGGCCCAGATCCAGAACAACGTCCGCTAGTATATTTATTTATATACTGCGCATGCGCATGGCAGATGTTACGGCACATACTAGGATGTAACATCCTAGTATCAAGAGCGTAATTATGGACGAAGGGGCGTACCTGCCATACGACACCTAAAATTACGCTTCGGAGGTGGGGTGATGCATTTAAATTGTACAGTAAGGATGTGCTTAGGCGCATAAGTACGTGCAGCCATTACAGCCGACAGGAGTTACGCTTGGATAAGTTAAAGTATGGTTTGGAAAGTGTAAAACGGCAAAAGTACATACGACCGAGGGGAGTGCCTAGGGGAGTGCATAGTAATTACGATAGTGTAAATACGCTACGCGTTGGAACGTAAAGTGAATGTAGCTCTGAATCTACCCCATTATGTCAAATTGTTCCCACAAGGGTTTATTCCCCCTAATGGAAAACAACACTGCAAAAAGTAAACAGCACAGTGATTTCTTACAAATATGCCTACATTTAAGAATCTATTCAATTTATATTTATTTTTGCTAAACAAATGTAAAACTGAATTTATTTAAGCCTCATGAGTGTCATGATACACCCACTACAGAGAAGGACAATCTTTTTTTTTTATTTCAGGCAATTTCTCAAAGTATACAGACAATACAGCTCCAGCACTAGGAGTAATCAGTCAGAGAAACCAACAAATAGCAGTGATAAATTATACATCTCTAATGCAGCTGAAAACACTTTATCTAGAAGTAATTGATAATGTAATAACATGCCTCTGCAAATATCCCTCATTGAAGCAAAGACTTGTATTTCAGATTACAATACTGTCAAATGAAATATTAGATGGGCTTTGTACAAAAAAGCTAGGCGCTAATTGAGTGTATATTGTAGGTTATTTCTAACCATACAATTGGTAATAAAAAATGTTCTACAATGTCTAATTTTTTCAACATGATTATAATATAACTTAATATTATAATAACAAGGGTGCCACTTGGATGTTTATTAAGTGCTGATCTATTAAGGTTTACCATAGACCACCTGAACTAAAATGAGGAAACCAGCCTTTACCCCAGTCTATTACAGAAGGCTTGTATTAAAATAGTGTGGATTCGCCACCTGTTGTGAAATTGTATTGCTTTTATATAGATTGCACTGTGTGAATATAGGCACTAGGTGGCAATATACTGTGCAGGAAAAAGAAGAAGTCATAAAGTTACAATTGGAAGAAAGGTTTTTAAGGTGGTTGAGAGAAGTTGAAAAGTCTCACATGTAATTTTAATGCTCTTAACATTGAAAGAAGAGTTGAAAGAAGTAGATAGAAAGTCTCACATGTAATTATATTGCTTTTAACATTTTGAGTTAATGGACACCTCTCATCACCAGAGTGCAGAGTCACACAGTCATTCCTTGCTGTCTATTGATGTGCAATAAAAAAAATGCAACTTACCTTTACTATAATATTCAAAATGAACAAAATCAGAAAAATACTACCCCAAAGCACAACACATCATTTTCACACATGACACTTGCATGTTACATCATCATACCCTCCAACATTTTTTACTGAAATCGGTACACCTGGGGGGCGTGTCCATGAGGGGTGTGTGGCTTGTCCAGAGAAGGGGCGGATCTTTAATCTATTTTTATTTTACACCTTATTGTATTAGCTTAGAACTCACAGGAGAGGGTCCTGTCACTATAGCAGTGTTATAGTAGTCTATCCCTGCAGCTCTGCTATAGTGATCAGATGTTTCAGGGCTAGAAGGTGAGTATAGGGGGGAGGGAACTGCTGGGTCAGAATCCGGTACAAGAGCCACTAAAAAAAGTGCCACTAAAAAAAGGTACTGTACCTGCTAAATAGGTACAGTTGGAGGGTATGCATCATCATGCAACAATTGTATATGCAATGTATAGAACGCATTATAATATTTTACAAAAACCTAATAAATATTACTATTGATAGAGGTAAGTTAATTTTGGTCTGACCCTAATTGCATCACCTTGCTCAGGTGCTTAAGATTTCCCACTGCCTCTGCTCCTGCGTCTCTCCCTGTTGCTCTATCTGTCCCACCGCTCTGTCCTGTCCTCTCGTTCTGTCTGTCTTCTTCTCTCTCATTCTGTCCCTCTGTCTGGTCTTCCCCCCACTCTATCCTGTCCAGTACTCCTATCTCATGTCTCTCTCTCTCTCTCCCCCCCCCCTTCGGCTGGAGGTAGGTAATCAGTTCATTAGCAAATAGGGTTAGGGTTGGGGTTAATATTGTTGTTAGGATTATTGCAATGTGCAAATTGTTGACTTTACAATATTTTATCTGAAATGTGTCAAGTTAACAACCCTGTCAGATCATTCGATTCGTTATCTATGTCAGCATTTTAGTGCCAGCAGGCTAACTGTCAAACTTTTACAATGCACTTGAAAGATGCTTTGCTGATTAGATTAAAAAAGCCAAAACCCCGGGTACGTCACCACACACATATATGTCTACGTACAGGTTTAAATTGTTGTATCAGTCACTTCCTTCCTGGGTATATCATAAAAACTTTAATATTTTATAAGAAGCACTTGTTTACCAGTCATATAGTGCAATAATACAATGCAGTATTAACCAAAGATCAAACACAACATACTGACTTACAACCAAGAGTTACAATATTATTTTCTATTGGTCCTGTGTGTTTATTTCTCATTGAATGCATTTCCATCCTGGGCACCCTAACTTGTTTGTGCTTAAAGTCCAAGGATTTATCCTAGGCGGTTGGGTCTGATTGTAGCGTACTTGCTTCATACCAGCTCACCCTATAATAACATTAATGAATATTGGTATTACTTGAGAGTGGCAACATATCAATATATGTCTCCCATAACATAATAAATGTTTCTGTGCATTTCTCCTTATGTAATTTCCATATGGAAAACAAAGTATAGCTTATTACAAAACAATGCCATGTGAATCCTGAGACTTCCCCGAATTGTATCTAGGATTAGCTGCAGCGATTGTGCTGGGTTAGCTATATATAATAGAAGGTCATTTTAGTTTAGGCATGTCCCACACCAATTCCTTTGAAAGTGTCACATGATTTTAGGATTCTCAAAAGAGGATCCAAAGTTAGGTTAAATAATAATAGGAGTAGGAGACACCCCTGATAGGTACCCCTAAACATAGTGACCTTATTAGAGTTAATGGGCGGTATTCAGAGATCCATATTTGAGGGACGTTCCGGGCGTATTTTTAGGATTGGATCAGCTGTGCATGCTTAGTAACTTTATGTACGCAGTTTACGTTGACTATATGCATGGAAGTGCCTAACAGACGTACCTGTGAATCGTACTTGGGGACATACACACAGAAATCAGACGTACGGATAAATTTACATTAAAGTGGGTGGGGGGAATTTAAATGAGCACATGGAGGCGGGGTTATCAAGAATCGCACAGACGGAGCACATATACACACGTAAGTACACACGGAAAGAACAGAGTGGTCTATGGACTCGTAAATCACCGACCAAACGTCCGGGAGAGGGGAGTGTCGGGGTTGTTGGTGGGTGTTTTCTTGCTTCGGCCATGCGTATAATTGCGTACCTTTAAAAAACGGATCTCTGAATACGCCCCAATACCACTAATCAATAGAGTGGTGGTAAGATGGTATATAAAAATTTGATAAATTGGGAGAAGGTCTGAGCGAAGCATCTGGCCACAAAAATTTTAGGAGGTGTGTCCATGATACCTTGTTACAGGCCTTCTCTGCATCAAAGCCAAGCAGGGGTCCTTCTGCTGCTGATTGTGTAGGGACAGTAGCAGTAATCACTGCAGCCATAGCAGACCATACCCCTTTCAATGAATGGTGATGATAAATAAATTGGAATTGGTGATGAGTAAGTAATGTAGGCAGTATTGACAGAAGACAAATAACTATAATTTTAGTCAACAGTTTGCAGTCACAGTTTAACAGGGTGTTAGGTCTATAAGAGGTAATTACCTCTGGATTTTTACTCGGTTTTAGGACATATATAGTTTCAGCTTCATTGAAAGATGGATAGGGGGGTTGTTCTGTGTAAAGTTTCTGAAACAATTCAGTAAGAAATGGTGAGTTTTTATGCTTAAGCAATATGTAAAATTCAGCTGGGTAGTCATCAGGGCCAGGGGACTTATTATCATGAAGACAAGTAATTGCAATTTTAACCTCTTCTTCAGTAATATACTGCTCTAGGATCTGCTTTTGCAATATGGGAAGTCTAGGTAATTTAGCCTTTACTAATAGGAGTACAGTGACTCATAATAAGTTTGAAAAGCTTTTGCAATTTCTTCAGTTTGAGTGAATAGCTTATCATTATTATTATTATTATTATTATTATTATTATTATTATTACTTAAGTCCTCAATCACAAGAACTGGGGATTTTTCGCTTGCTGGCTTTAGACATGTTAGAAAGTAGAATACATTTTTGGTGTAGTCACATTGAAGCCTTGCTTGGGACGTGATAAACATTTCTAATAGCTGCCGTTCAGTTATATACAAATTTAGATTATGTTCAGTTAGATCTAAACTATAATGGGGAAAGGCTACTTGCATAAATAAGGTATTGTATTTTTTATGGAACACTTTCTTTTGTTTCACCTGGTAAGAGATAATATGCCCTTGCATAACTGCTTTTGCAGTATTCTAAAACAAAATAGACTCTCCCCAGTGTTCTAAATTATCATCTCTAAACAATTATCTAAAATCATCAGATTCATATGAGTGTTAGAAAGTTCTAAAAGAATTGACGAGAGTCAGAATCAGTGAGGCGAAGAATAATCATTACAGACATATGATCAAAGACTACAATTTATACAAAGTATAAGATTTATCCAACTGATTTAATAATCTCAATGGGTTCGACAATCTGTGTTGGTTTTTTAAAAGGTGTATCCCACTGTGATCGTTTTGTATTGGGTAATGTAAAGGATCTATCAAGACAAAGATTATTAACTAAAATAACCCCCCGTACTAAGATTAAGAGTATCCTGCTGCAGTAGGGTGTATGACAATGACATGAAGAATGCCTGATTTGGACCATTTGGGGCATGCATAAAGGTTAACCAGTGTGAATTTTTCTCTAGCTTTTGTAATATGTAAGATAATATAACATCCTTGTGGGTCAATGATTCTATCATCAATTGTGTAAGACCCTAATGCAATAAAATGTCAACTCTTCTTGTTTTAGTTGTATGACATGAGTAATACATTCTCCATTCCAAGGACCTTTCAATACAGCGTTTTGCTGGTCATCCCAGTGTGTCACCTGGAGAAAAACAGTTTCGGGATTTAGTAATTTCAAATGAGCAATCACTTTCCTGTGCTTCAAAGGGGAATTTAAACCACTGACATTCCAGGAGACCAAACCCGAAGATGACCCTCCACCAATTACCATTCCAGGAATCGACAGAGACATCTAGAGATATAAATTAAATTGCAAAACAGATAATATAATGAACATACAGATGAAAATGTGTGACGACATGAGTGGGTGCCCAGAACAGGATATTGCCATGAAACACAAAGCACACAAGGGGCCTTATCCGGGGCTACGATCTAACGGTCTAACGCTCAGCGTACCATCGCTTCATTCCCCTGACACTCCCCCTTGCCCCAGCGTATTAACACATGCTTATGCTGGCTGAAGGCTACCCTAACTTCAGCCGGCGTAAGCTAGTATTAATACGCTGGGACGGCGGCGTTAGTACACTCTCTCCACCTATCTGCACTAACTGCAGCGTAGTAACGGAAGGGAACGTTACTACGCTGCTGCTACAGACGCCCGATCCACAATCGGGCGTTGCCGTAGCTACACCGTGCAACATCTGCCCGGAGCATGTGCATGCGCAGATCATCTTTATAGACAATCTTACACTTACGCCAATGTATTAACGCCAGGTGACGGAGGTCTGGATCAGGCCCAAGTTACATAACACATAATTTTCATTAATGAGATTTGTAATATTTCAATTTGCTTAAAGTTTAAAACTAGTTGGGCAAAGATATAATGAACCAAACAAGTAAGTGGAACCAATAACAGTAATAACCATAGCATTCTAATGTTTAGGTAGTGAAGACTAACTCTAACAGTAATAATCGGTTTTAGAAATAAATTGCGCGTTATGTGTTTTCGTGGGTGGGTGACCTGAGAGGAAGATAATCAGGCAGATCTATATGTTTCATTAAGGGTCTAGCTTTAGAAACATTGGGGCTGATTCAGAGATATGATTTTCACGCAACTTAGGAGCGTATATTTAGGATCTTAGAAAATTCGCATAACTGCGCATGCGTAGTAATAGTGCAACGCTGTCTACATAGAGTTTAGGACCGTAAATTCGCTAAGAGCGTAAGTTTGAATCGATCGCAAGCACTTAAGATCTTAAGTGCTGCGAAAGTTTAAGATCTGAAGGATTTGCATGGAAATGGGCGGGGGGAGGCAGGGAGATTAGGGAAAGTGGGCGCGGGCTGACACTTAGGATCTCAAATAACCGCAACTACTTCCCTTAAGATCTCAAATGACAGCGCAGAGTTAGGGTTGCTCAATGGTGGTCTAACTTTAAGATC
>WWET01002980.1:76074-92973 GCA_011038615.1 Limnodynastes dumerilii | reverse complement strand
ATAATAATATATTATTATTGTTAATATTTATTTATAAGACGCCGCAGTATCAGCAGCACTGTACAGAGGCAAGCAGCCTGATCCAGACCTACGAAGCCCGGTGGTAATACGCCAGGCGTAAGCGTAAGATCGGCTGAAAAGCCAATCTGCGCATGCGTCGGCCAGATGTTGGCCGGCATTACTAGTATCACCGTAATAATGGCTGAGGTGACGTCCCTCGCCATTACTACACACAAATTACTGTAGGTGGGCGGGGGTAGGTAGTTTAATGAGGGAGGAAGGGAGGAGTTTGCAGTCATACGCTCCTATGCAAGCGTATTTTCCCTCGCTTAAGCTGGCTGAAGTTAGGGTAGGCTTTAGCCGGCGTAAGCTAGGGAAAATACGCTTGCACAGGGGGGAGTGCCGGTGGGAGTGCACGCCGATACGCTGTGTGATAAGCACAGCGCTTCGGCGTAAGTCTGGATCAGGCCCAACGTGTCTAAAATCAACATGGCATTGCCCAGGTGTAAATTTCTTCTCTTATTTTCAAAATCTAAGTAAGAGCTAATGAGTCTAATGCTGTTCAATTATTCTAAGAAGATTTTGCCAAAAGCCTTTGATATATACTTTTCAGAATCACAAAGGAAAAATAGCACTGTTCAATATAGCTAGCTGTGTGATTAAACAGATGGCAAAGGGCAAGATTTATTAAGGGGCAATTTGTAAATAAAGGCGTGTTTTTGGCTATTTTCAGGCAATTTAATAATAGCTGGATTTACTAAAGGGAACTTGAAAAATCACCAAAAATGCTGCTCCTTCTAAATCGCTATTGTTTCAATCACCATGGCGCTTTAGAAAATGCAAAACAGACAAATCACTGTATTTACTATACAGCGATTTGTAAAATCTCTGCAAAATTGACCAAAACTAAGGCAAATAAAAAGAGGTGTGTGTGTGTGTCGATTTGGTTCAAATTGACACACACAGCAAAAATTCCACCTAAAAACAGAAAAAAAAATCTTAAAAGTTTAAATAAAATATAATAATAGCTATCATAAAAAAAAACAATACTGCAGCATGTGCTTCAACACATGCTGTGCCTAGTTGTCATCCTTGACTCCTCACTTTCCTTTATACCACACATCTGTGCCCTCTCTCATTCTTGTCGTTTCCACCTATACAACATTGCATCTGTCCCTTCCTCACCAATGAAGCTACTAAAACCCTCATCCACTCATTAGACATATCACGCCTCGACTACTGTAACCTCCTTCTCATAGGTCTACTGCTCACCCGTCTTGCTCCCCTTCTCTGTTAGCTCACGTGAGCAGGGCCCTCCATCTTAGTGTTGTTCCTTCCTCCACCACTCCCCTCGCATTTCGTGCCCTCTTATCCCCCTCTGCATCCCCACCTGGTGTGTCCCTCTCAACCTCTCACTGCGCTCGATCCCGTGCTCCCTGATCTTTCAAGCTTGACACCTCACATTTTGACTTGTGTTCTGTGCTTGCTTCAATTATTGTATTTTTGTGATATTTTTATAGTCATATTGTATTTAATATATACTATGCTGTCCATCCCTACCCTGTATGTCTGTACTGTATTTTGTTGTATTTTGTACAGCGCTGCGGACACTTTGTGGTGCCTTATAAATAAACGATGATAATAATAATAATAATAATAAACAATGTGGCCCAAAACCAGTTTTAACATAGTATGCCTGAATGAAACAAATATATATTGTGCCCCCATAGTTGGGAATAGATATACTTACGAGACCTAGATAAATAGTAATATCTGCATAGCTCAGTTCACAATGTCTTGGTTGAAGAACAAAAAGTTATGTCTAGCAATCAGTATAAGTATAAGAGTGGTATAGCTCCAGGAACAGTGATGATCTTGTAGAGGGACAAGCTGAACGGCAATAGTTAGGATGCAACGCACTTCGGCAGTAACATACAGAGAACATACAGAGAAAAGCACATAGGTAATTGAAATATTAAGGTATACCCAGATATTGTAATGAGGTGCTTAATACTTTTTCCCCAGGGTTCTTCTGAATGTAGCATAGAATATGTCAACAAAGTTAAAACTTCTTTTAAGCTGGTAGCTGTAAAGTAACAAAAATCCCAGAGTGGGGATAAAATCTTGTAGAGGGGCAATCTAAATACCAATGCTCAAAAATGACACACTCCAGCATCAACACAGAAGAAAGCTGTAATTGCACCAGGGTGATGAAGATGAGTCCAAGATGTATCCAGGAGTCATGACTGGCGACCTGATACCTCTCTCCCTAGGTTTTCCTGACTGTAGTGTGTAACACATCCAAATTAAAACAGTATTATGGCAGCGCTGAAATGAGGGAATTTTCTGATGTTTCCCCTCTCTGGAATGAGATAGGGGTGTACATATCTGTTGTAAATACTGTAGTGGTATCACAGAAAACCACAAGGCCAGATCAGCTGCAGGGGGTCACAAAAAAGGGGTCACTTCATTGAGGAAATCCACCAAGCTCAGCACTTATCAATGTGGCCTTAGCATCGCTGCACATTAAAGCTCCATATATAAGCAACAGAAAACACACTACACTCCCCAGTTTCTGGATACCGACACCACAGGTTAAATAAGATAGATTAATTGTATGCCAATGTAGTGTGATCTTTGCTATGAGGAGGTTGATGTTGCGGCTGGTACATGCCACATGGCAGTGTCAGAGGGCCACGGCGCCTGCAGGCTAGACTTACAAGGATATAGGTGCAGGGAGCCGTGGCTGTTACCAGCCTGCATTTGCCTGCCCTTATCCTTCGGTGATCCCAGGGCTTAAGAAGTTAGTAACTCGGGGTTTGAGCTTTGTATTGCCAGAGATGGAGGCTGGAGTGTGAGGAGCTCATTAAAACATAGTTATTTTAGGTCCTGATTATTCATTTTTTTAAATACTTATAACAAAATAATGATGTTGTTAAATTGCTTTACTTTGTTAGGCAATTTTATTATCAAGTTATAAAAGTCATTAACACCATTTATTTTTTCTCATATTCGAAATCAGCAAAAGAAATTTTAAGGTTGTGTATACAATACATGAAGCTGATCCATAGTGATGTTATCTCCATGTAATTAGAAATAATCTACAGAGCAGGAATAAGCGTATGAAGACTAAAATCACAGTCACTCTTACACAGTTGCAATCCACTTTGCCATTTTCTGTATTCAGCTCAGATGCTGGAGTACCATAAAGAGGATAATCAGCAAAAAAGCAGTCTACACTCATGAAAGGCAACTAAACACTAAAGCACTGATGCCAAGACCCAGTGTCTGTGATATAATTACCTTTTAAATGCACCACAATGACCAAACAGAAATATAACTCTAGCACCAATAAGATTATTCTATTAAACAACATCACATTTCATCTTTTTAGATCTATTTTGACAGAATATGCACCGTTTTGAGCACTCACTTTACCTGTTTTAACACAAACACTTTAAACAGAAATTATGCATAAGCCCAAAGGAATGCACCTCATTGATGTTGTCAGATGAGAAGGTTACAGACTGAAGCTGATCATGCTATTGGGCTTGAAAAGGAAGATGTAACTGTCATATCTTGTAAGAAGAAAATGAGCATAAGGTAGTGGCAGCTCTAACAATTCCTGAAAGCAACTATGAGCTGCAAAAATATTTAAGAAAGGAAAAATACCTGCTTCAGAGTTATGCAAGTTTATTTCTTTATTTGTCTTCAATTCCAAAATAAACATGTCAAAATAGAGATACGTATCTTAAAAGCATAAAGGTCTCAAAATTTTGATATTCAACGGCTAAGAAAAACATTTCTTCAAAATGCCTATTTTTTGTAATTGAAATGACTAGACCAATTGATATGACAATATTAGGAAAAGCAGTGACAAAACTTGTAGGGTGGTCTCCGCTGCAGCATCATCATGCTGGGAGAGGAAAGCACCTTTTCAGTGCCCATTGACGGGACTTGAGATAAACACAATTTTTTTATCTTTATTTATGAATGATAGCTAGAAGTTTCTCTGCACATAAATGAACTTGCTGCCTATGGGTTGTTTTTGGATTCCCTTATTTCGAATAATGCCCAGTTTCTAGGATATTTTAGGATTGGTGAGTATGCCGATCGGAAAGGTGAGTACCCTCTCCGTGCGGGGTAGGGAGGGTTATGGTCAGGTGCAGGGGAGGGAGGGTTAGGGTCAGGCTGCAGGGGAGGGAGGGTTAGGGTCAGGCTGCGGAAAATGGAGGGTTAGGGTCAGGCTGCAGGGAACGGACAATTAGGCTGTTGGAGATAGTGGGTTAGGGTCAGGCTGCAATTAAGGGAGGGTTAGGGTCAGGCTGCCAGGAAGGTGCCAGGAAGGAGGGTTAGGGTAGTGAGAGGGAAGGGTTAGGGTAAGAATTAGCGGAAAGAAGTGGGGAAAGCTCGGTGCTCCGTGGATCGATTGCAATGCCTCCTCGAGGCATACAATCGAAATCCCAGCCAGTTCAAAACTGGCTGGGAGGAAACGGCCTTATCGCAATGGGGCCTTTCTAAGCAGGGACCCACACCCACGCACGTACGTAAGTATTATACGCACGTAAATGCACACGTAGAGATAGGGGTGCCCTATGGAGGTGGACATCACCGAAAACCCGTCAGTGTGAGGGGAGAGTCATGGGTGTTGCATATACGTGCGTATAGAATAAAAAGAACTACACTAAGGAATATGCTGCATTATCTATGAATAATCATGCGGAAAGGGAAGCACTCCAAAACCTTATTGCACTGAGAACAGAAGGAGAATCTAATGACATTACCCCCTATTATGAGTACCTTTAAAAAAAAATTCTGAGTTCTATCCCCTCCATTGCAAAAAGGTTTTTATAGAGACATCCTACCAAGCAACCATTAATGATTTTAAAGCACTTTGCTATAAAGCTGATAAAAACCTATCAGAGACAACCTCAGTGGGAAAGAAAGACAAGCGATTAAAACATTAATGGAAGACAGACAAATCATTATCAAACCCGCCGATAATGGGGGGGGGGGCGATAGGGGTGTTAAATAGATCTGACTATGTAAACAAAGCTAACAGGCAGCTTCGGGAAGACAGATTCTATGAAGTGTTACCAACTAATCCCACTAAAGACTATCTGATTGAATATGATAATATTTTGGACACCTGTTGCACACTAGTACCTACCAAAAGACAGTTGATACCAACCATTTTTTATAATACAAAAGCTGCCACAAGCGGAGTTGGCTCGATGGGGTTCCAAAGAGCCAATTTATCCACCTACGGCAAAACTGTTCCAACATCGACACCTATAATTCACAATGTCAAAGATTAAAAAACAGCTTTCTGGCACAAGGCTATCCCACAGAATTTATTAATAAAGCTCTGGGGGATGCAACATGTAAAAATCGAGCAGACCTTCTTGTAGATAAGGAGAATAATGAAACCCAGGAATTTACAGAAGAACAATTTATTACCCAATTCAACTCTAGTGCTAACGAAATTAAAAATATAATACAGAAAAACCATAAAAACTTAAACCTGGACACTTCCCTACGCCCCTTATTGTCTAAACCACCGCACATGGGGCCTGATCCAGAGCTACAAAATTGTCCGATTTCGAGCAAGCGTACGACTGTTTTTTGCGTATTTTCGTACAAAAATACGCACTGCGCATGCTCAGTATGACAACTTCCGGTCGGCTGGACGACATGAGCGGATAGCGGTCGTATTGTGAGCGAAGTGTTCGCTCGAGGGGCGTGCGTTCAGTACGACGGTCGCCTGGGCGCTCGTTTTACTACACGGAGGCGGGGATAGCCATTTAAATTGTACAGTATGGGCGTGCTAAGCCCGTACGCTCAGCGTATTATGTGCGAAAATTCGTACGGCCGACGGTAGTACCTAGTGTAGGGTATAGTCGCCGTAAGCAGGTACTTTTCAATGGGAGTGTCATGGGCGTGTATGTTTATACGCACGGGCGAACGTACGCATTCGCCCGTCGGACGGCACCGTCGTAGCTCTGGATCAGGCCCATGGTCATTAGAAAGGCAAATCTCAAAGAACCAGAGACCAATACCATCTCCACATGGCTCCCCGAAAAACCTAAAGGCTTCTTTACATGTGCCCAACCAAGATGTGGCATGTGTAAGTTCGGCCAGAATATGGAATCAAGATGTGTGTCAGCAGATGGCAATGAAACTTTCCCTATAACTAACCTTATCAACTGTAGGAGCTGCTTCGTGGTCTACCAACTTACCTGTATTTGCAGGATGCAATATATAGGTAGGACCACAAGATAGCTCCACACTAGATTTGCCGAACATCATAGAAATGTACAGAAGGATAACAGACTGCACTTGGTGTCAAGACATGTGAATACCATACATGGTGGAAATGTTGAGGTTCTTAGAATTAAAGGCATAGAAGATTAACCGTACATCAAGGGGGGGGAGACCAGTATGCCTAACTCTGTCAGAGGGAGGCATACTGGATCTTCAGACTTAACACCATGTCCCCAGTTGGTTTAAATGAATCGATCGAATTAAATCACTTCACATGATCCAAGTACTCTGCTCTATTGTGGGTAAAAATGTTGGCTCCTTGGGCGGTTGCTATTGATGACTGGCTTCTGTGCAGAGGTAGTTATCTCTCTGGGAACTAGTCCCGAGTGGACCCCATGGACCGTATTCAGAATTAAGAGTGTTTTCCGTGCGTTCGTAATAGATCCGTACGTTCATACAAAATAAGTAAGTTTTGCAAAATGAATACATTTCGGAACACTTCCGTGTTGTGAAAGCAACCTTATCATTAGCGTGTGTATATATGACGGAAGTTAAACGTTCGCATATATAACTTCACGATTTCTGCATTACCACGCCTATTTTTTGCTATTTACATTCCGATTGACGCCTACTAATTAATAATCCGTCCGATCTTTTATGTTCGTACGGATTTTTTGACATGCGGAAATTACTTACGTATCTTTCCAATTATGCTTCATATCTCCATGGTCTGCACATGCACCCTGAATAGAAATCACTCCACTTACGCATTTTGCGTGCGTAAGTTACCAGACGTTCTTAATTCTAAATCTGGTCCTATATTATTACTATATGCTGTTTTTTTTCCCTCATTTTATGTATGCAAGTCTTATAGAAGATGTTATCTATTGACAATATCCATTATGAGAATCTGCGTTATTGATATTGTGATGTTAACTTCATATTTATTTGTACTGAGTGGGCGGACCCCCAATTTTACTATATATCTGCTTTAAATTAAAATTTTCTACTTTAGAATACTGGCGTATAGTGACTGCATTTCCATAAGTATTATATAGTGAAGATATCTACACTAACTTGTTGGCAATCTTCATTACCAATATAGAATCATAAGAATTTCTTTTTGAAATAAGAATACCGTTAGAGAATAGAGAAACATTACACCTTTGAAATTATGTAATGAAGTCATCCATAATAGATGGCTCCCAAGAGTTATACTATGGTAAATAAAGATGTCAACTATAAATGCCATTTACTGCCAATATTCCTTATGAGAAATTCTGTGTCATCAATATTGTAATGTTTACTTTGTATTCAGTTTTGAAGGAAGGGAGGAAAAAGGGAAAGAAAATACTATATATCAATTTACTGATAACTCTTCCACTAACATAAATTTATGAGAATCTCTTCCAAACTGACCACTTCTGTAAAAACTAAAGTAAAACATATCTTTCAAACTCTAAAATGAAGTCTTCTATAATAGATGGCTCTTATAAGTTATATTGTGGCTATGGAGGAGGCCAACTACAAACTTAAAGAATATATTCAATATTGATGTCAATATATTCAAATTTGTATTGTTTCTACAAGATTCATGATTTTTACTGTGTATCTTTCTTATTATGCTTTGTTATTTAGTGTCTTCATTCTTCTTTTTCTGTTCATATCTTTATATAATTTTACTGTTTGTTATTTATTTGTGCTAAATTATGTCACCATTCACTGATGCATGCCAAAGGGCTGAGTAATTTATAGAAGGCTAAATTGAGTAAAGAGTTAACATAACACCTGACTTAATTATACATACTTAAATAGGAAGCAACGTTGAATGCTTCCTCCATCTCCTGAAGAAACTACTGCGGTAGAGAAACGCGTAGAGGCCTTCTTATCAAAAAAGCATCCGCACCTTTTAATATTAAAATTTGTCCACATTCCTTTTTCACTGCCCACCATCTGCATTGGCGAGTGAGAGAGACTCGTAGCTCCGTCAGGCGCTTACACTGCGCTGAGAGGCCAGCTCAGCCTGTCGGACGGAAAGACTCTGATGCACTGCTAGACAAGGTCCCTGTCGGCAGCTACCTGTTCACAGGTAATCTGTTACTACAGGCTACAAATCAGCAAATCTCGGCAGAACGTCTACCCTTGTCTACATAGCTAATGGCACCCATACCATCCGGACCTGATCCACTAGTGATAGACACATGCAGCCCCGGAGGGTATATCCATAACACTGAATGATCAGCATAGCTCGGCATTTGAAGTATGCAGCCACACTGAACTACAGTGGTCTTTGTTGGCAGGCACACTAAACGGAGGGAGTCTGCCACAATAAGGTAATTACCTCTGGACTATTATCTTTTACTAGCCCTGTAAATACTGCTGATTGGGCTCACAAGTTTTCTGCCATCCTCCACTCTCTAATTTACTGCCAATAACCATCCCAGACTCAGTCTCTCAAGTCATCTTAACACCATATATCCTGACAGGGATCTATCTATCTATCTATCTATCTATGTGAATTTAGTGACTTTAAATTGAAAATTATCTGGTCAATATGTGGACTGACCTATGAATATCATGCTCAACTGCTGAGTATTTTAATTAGCGGTATACACTAGCTGCCTAAACAACAGCTAGTATTTATGTGCAGGGGCTTTAGGTTTTTTTCTTTCTTTTTTTTATCTATGTGATATATTTTATGTATATTTTCTCTTTTACATACATTTTTATTGTTGTTAAGAATTGAATAAATACTAGACTTCTTATTCTTTTATTTTTTTTATATGGGACTTATCCCCCCCTAGGAGCTGCTGAATAGTTTCTAGTATCAAACTCTAGAATAGTTTACACCGCAAGGCCACGAGCGCTCCAACACAGAATCTTGCTTTTCTTAATAATATAATTAATACCCCACCAACCCTCCCCAATTGCATTTGTGTGTTGCTAACTTCTTTCTTTTAGATGACATAAAGCATAGGGATCAGAAGGCCTTTGAGACAATGAAGATTAGTAGTTATTACTCTTCTTTGGGGAAAGGGGGAGTGGTGCAGGAAGTTTTGTTTTCTATTCAGATGGGTGGGTAATAGTTATCTACCTACTGTAGATCTATGCTGAGCCAGATGAAGGGAGTGGGTCCTACTGTCCAAAAAGCACAGGGTTTATAAAACATCCTCCATTTTTATAGGTTGGGTTATAAAGTTGTTGCTGGTTTTCTTTGTCTTTTTTTTTATGCTTAATAAAAATCGAAAAAAATATACAATATTCAAAAGGGTATTGTTTAGCGCTCAAAAGTAAGAAACCAGAATATAGTGTGCAGACATTATCATAAAAGTAGCTACTCTATATATATCCTACAGGCTGCTATCCTGAGATGACTAGTCCCAAAGAAACAAAGGAAAAATGGAGAAATGGAAGCGCCTTGGGTGGATATAAAAGATTATAATATTTATTAATACACCAAATCAATAAAAACAATACAAACAATATTGGCAATAGAAACTCAATCGCAAACAATTGCTGTAGGGCACTTGGAGATATAAAAACGCCATGTGGCAATAGTACACAATATCCCTTAGTATGTCAAACGATAATGCTGATCAGATGATATAATGAGGTAAAAAAATATGATTCTATGGTAGAATAAAAAAGTCTGAGCTCAGACAAATAGCTGATAATGGAAAAAACAGTCCCAAATTAAGTCCTTGAGCATACAATTAAAAAAGAAAAAAAGTTGTACTGGTAAAAAAAAAGAAAAAAAGATGGAAAATAAAAAATGTGTAATTCCTATTCTAGGGATGTGGAAAATAGCACAGTTTATAGCAGACTGCTAGTAATGAAGACACTGCATAAACAGAGGTATGGTAATGAGTTGATACTGACCGAGTCACCGGAGAGTTATCACACTATTAGTTATTATAGTTATTAGTTCTTCTAGCATTTCTTGGTATGTTTTGTGACAAAGGCCATGTACCATTTTAGTTGCTCTTCTTTGCACAGTATCTAATTTATTTATGTCTTTCTGGAGTTATGGCCTCCAGAACTGAATACATTATTCTAGGTGAAGTTGTACCAACAAACTATAAAGGGGCATCACTACTTCTCTCTTTCTGCTACTAATTCCTTTCCCTATGCAACCAAGCATTTGACTTGCCTTTCTTTTTGCTTTGTTACATTGCTTGGCTACCTTTAAGTCACATGAAATAATGACTCCTAGATCCCTTTCCGCCTCAGTAGTTTCTAATGTGGTGCCATTAAGGGATACATTGAGCTTTTGGGTTTTTGTGTCCCAAGTGCATGATTTTGCATTTTTTTAAACTGCAGTTGCCACGCTCTTGATCATTCCTCCAGTCTACCTAGATCATCCCTCATTTTCTGTACCCCACCTGGCATGTCTACCCTGTTATATATCTTTGTGTCATCTGCAAAAAGATATATTTTCCCCTCGATACCACAGGCAATATCACCTATAAAGATATTAAATAGCACTGGTCCAAGTACAGAACCCTGGGGTACTCCACTGGTTACCTTACCATCCCCAGAATGTATTCCATTTACCACAACCCTCTGCTATCTGTCCTGTAACCAAGATTGTATCCATGCAAATATCTTCAAGTCCAATCCCAAAGTTTCCAGCTTATTTAAAAGTTTGTGATGTGGCACAGTGTCAAGCTTTACTAAAATCTAGATACGCTATGTCTACAGCTCCCCCTTATCTAATACTTTACTGACCCAGTAAAAAAATTCAATAAGATTTGTTTGACATGATGATTTGTTTGACGTGATCTTTCCCCAGTGACTCCATGCTGCTTGGGATCCTGTAAGTTACTGGATTTAAGATACTGTACAATTTGTTCCTTTTAATAGTGTTTCCATCAACTTCCCTACTACTGATGTTAGACTCACTGGTTGGTAGTTTGCCGCTTCTTCTCTACTGCCACTTTTTTGCAGAGGGACTACATTTGCTATTTTCCAGTCCTATGGAATCACGCCAGTAATTAGTGACTGGTTGAAAAATTTAGTTAATGGCTTTGCCAGCACTTCTCTAAGATCTTTTAGTATCCTAGGATGTATGCCATCTAGTCCCATTGATTTGTCCACTTTCAGCTTTGAAAGTTCTTTTAATACCTGCTCCTCAGTGAAAGTAGTAGTAATTGCCTCCTTTGTATTAGTCTTACCATGTAAAAGTGGTCCCTTCCTCTTTCTTTCTTTTGTGAATATTGAACAGAAATACTTGTTAAGATGATCTGCCACAGCCCTTCCACCCTCAACAAGACTCCCACTCTTAGTTTTGTGCCTTACTATACCCTCTTTAGTTTTTCGCCTTTCATTTATATACCGAAAAAAGCTTTTGTCCCCTTTTCGTACAAAAGGGGTAAGTTGGACAGTTTTTCCTCAGTTTGTGCTTTTTCTGCACTGATAACCTTTTTAGCCTCCTTCTGCTTTGCTAAATATTGCTTCCTGTCATAATTATTTTGAGTTTGCTTATAATTCCGAAAGGCCATCTTTTTTTGCTTTAAATGCACTTGCTACCTCTTTTGTAAACCACATTGGCTTTCTTTTTCTGGCGTTTTCCCTAACCATTCTTATAAAGGTCTGTTGCTGTTAATAATGCATTTTTTAAATTTCCCCACTGCTCCTGTACTCCTTTCGTGTGCCTGCACTCCGCCAAAGAATCACTAACACATATCACCATTTCCACAAAATCCACCTTCCTAAAATCTAGCACCCTTGTCTTTGTGTGGCACATGTCTCTCTCAGTCATAATACTAAACCATACTGCTTGATGATCACTGGATCCTAGGTTCTCACCCATTCTTACTTCTGAGATTCTGTCACCATTTGTAAGTACCAAATCTAAGATGACCTCTTTGCGATTGTGCTCAATCACCAGTTGCTTGAGGGACGCTCCCTGTAATGAAATTAAAATGTCTCCACTTCTAGTGGAGCTTACTGAAGACTCACCCCAGTTTACATCAGGTAGGTTAAAATCTCCCATGATTATTACTTCCCCTTTTAATGCCATTTTAGCAATGTCTTGCAATAAGACATTGGGCCGGATCCAGAACTACGTCCGTCTTCCACAGACGGACGTAATTCACTGAACAATAGCTACTGCACATACGTAGTAGCTATTGTACGTAATCTGCGTATATACGCAATCTATCGATATATATCGAAACGATACGCAGATTACGCACAATAGCTACTACGCATGCACAGTAGCTATTGTTTATTGAATTACGTCCGTCTATGGAAGAGGGACGTAGTTCTGGATCCAGCCCAATAATATTAATAATAATAATCTGAATCCTGACTTAAAGTTTTGACAATTTAAATATGTATGTATCTGTAAATGCGTCCACCTGAAATAAATACAGTCCAATTCAATCACAAATGGAATAATAACCCCATGGGTTTCTATGGTTACCCAAAGTGCCTCAGTTTTTTCTCCAATACTCCCTATTAAAGTTGAAGTTAACCTTTCCTTCACATACATTAATACACCTCCTCCAATTTTTCCTACTCTGTCCTTCCTAAATAAATTATATCCAGGTATATTTATGTCCCAGTCATGATTTTCACCATGATTCCGTGATTCCCACAATATCCAGATTATCCCTTGCCATTATTGCAATTAGTTCAGGGATTTTATTTCCTAAGCTCCTAGCATTTGCACACATTGCTAGTGACCGCTAATGAGTGATCACTATAATTAACTTACCTTTGCAGTCATTCCTCCTTCAGTTGTAAGAAAAACCGGCCCTACGAAGTGGGGAACGGGGGGATGAGCGTCTGTCCAGCCTAGCGTTGACCTGCACCACATCCCCCACTTACTGCATCGCGCAGACCCTGCACACAACAATTGCAGATGTAAGGAGATGCCAACAGGCTGATTGGTGTATGTTCTGACTACACAGAGCACTCTTAAAGGAGCATGTGAGAAGGAGACACATCAGTAAAATGTAAACGGTTACATGCCATCATGATCAGCGTGTGTTACACCCTTGCCTTCAGTTCACACAAAATGACTCCCCCTTTCTCATGTTAATCCTAAATTAACCCTCAGTTCCAGGTTCTACTTAATTCTCACTCCTTTTTTACAATTCAAACTTATATAACATCCTCTCTCCATTTTATACTAACTCCTTTTAACTCATTTCACACACATAGTTCACATTAAATTAAGTATATGTCCAAGCCATAGTTAATTCTACCTTCCCTTATTGCACAACTTTTTAACTATGTCTCCTGTACCTTCTTTTCTCTCCTCTCTCCAGTGTAGGGATCCCTCACTCAGCCTATAAACTCTCCCACAGCCAACAGACAGCACACATGGTTGTGTTTAAAGAAAGTAAGTGGGCAGACCCTGTCTCTCCTCTGTTGCAATAGAAAAGCAGAGACCTGGTCTGCTTATTCACTTTTATGGCAGGGTGAATCATTTGGTGCTGACCTGAATTTTAAGTTCAGCAGCAGAACACATAAGCTTCCGCTTATCTTAAACTCCAAGTGAGCATGAGGTGATCCAACATCCAGTGCAGGTCTGTGCCCTTCAGTTCTGCCTCTGTCTTGTTCCTGGCCAAGGGTGGCACCATTGAGCAGTGCACCACCATCGACTGGTATCCCTGGCAGGAGTCATCCCAGTCAAGAGGTAGATATGGGTATTATGAATGGTGATAAATGTGCGAAAAGTACACAAAGAAGTTAGGAAGTTTAGAACTCTATAACTAAGGACTGGGTTCAAGTAAGTACCTAATTATTTGCAAGCTGTGTGCGTATCTTGCCTTTTTTTGTGACTTGCGCATGAGCCATCCAGATGTTACACATGGAAAACCTGTTACGCATGGAGTTAAACTCTGTGCCAAATAAAATCTTTAAGAAGGGGCGTTCCGCTACTCCGTAAGTAGAAAGTTAAGAGAAGTGGGTTGGGGGAGACATTTAAATAGGGTAGTATGGGCTGGGTTTGCAAAGTATGCTTTTACTTTAGTAAAATCCGAACAAAGAAGGCACGGGGAGTTAAGGTAGCTCTATGGAGGCGGAAGCCTGCAAAAATCTATATGAACGAGGGGAGTTTTATGGATTCACTTGCCACTTAGATGGGTATATTTGCTAATCCGTATGTACTTATTTACAGTTTCAAAATGCTCATTTTTTTCTCATATTTATAGGATGAATAGTGAAAAGATTAATGGGTGATTGGGGTTGGTTACAATTGCATATACTTTTCCAGTGTAGTCATCTGTAATGTGCCATTTTTATTTTGAAAAAAAAATACAGTTTACTAATTTCACAAGTTTTTATATTATTATTATTATTATTATTATTATTATTATTATTAATTTATGTTTAAATACAAATTACAGTGTAATCATACCAATGATATATAGATGAAAAAGGCATAAAAACATTGTTAATAATAAGCATTGTTAATAATCAGTATTAAGCTAAATATGTATTCAGGCTAGGAAGTGCTACTACAAACCTTAATTATACATAAGAACACAGATAAGCGAAAAAGAAGGCTTTTTCTTATTATAGATGGTTTAAGTTATGGTGATGAAAAGCAAATTAAAATGACAATTTTATTCTGTAGCTTATAGGAAAACAAATTTGACTACAATTATTAACTGTAACAAAATATTTAAAAACAATACAAGTGAATAAGTGAGTGCAATAAAAAATTAGTTGACTGAAAAATGACAAATGCTTTGTGTATCAAGGTTTTTTTTCTGTGTTGAAGAGTACTATTTCCAATTACTTTTCTCTTGCACATTTTATGAAACCTATTTATACCTGTTTTTTAGCCTTAGAGAAAGAGAGAGAGAGAAAGTGAGAGAGGGGGAGAGATGAGAAAAAGCTATGTTAATATTCTCATAATGTAATAACTAACACTACAGTATTTTTTGGATTTAAAATACAAAGAATGAATACAAAGAATGAATACAAAGTTTGAGGAAAGTTTATCTCTGGTGCAATTTTGATAAATGATAGGACCGAGGTCATACTTTTTTTTTTTGTAGCTACTTCATATATAGTAAATTGTTCTTGATGTTGTAGGATATTTTGTCCCTTATTGTTGTTTTATTGATTTTCTTGGTTGACAGGAAAGGTCAATTATTTGGAATCTCAAGTTGTGTTTACTCTCCAGAGAGAATATGCATGATAGATTTTCAAGTTCATTTCAACTGTATATTTCTTGACCAATCGATTTCATGTTGCAATATGTCACAATCATACATAGTAGAGTGTTTAGGGAGCAAGTTCAGTAGTTTCTTTCTTGGTCTAAATGGAAGAATGATATCCTTTCCAATATCTGGATATTATTTCTTATTTTGTATTTCACAAAAGCAATTTCATTTTTATTTTTTCCTCCAGGATTTGTGTTCGAGAATTTTATATTTTTAATTACAGCTAAACTTTTGTTATATTGTTATTAATCATGAGTAAAACACAAGCTATAAATAAACCACTGTGTTAAAGACTAACTCACCGGGCGCAGCGTTTAACTACCAGCCCAATGTTCATCAGAGCCCCTGATGGTAGGGATGGACTTGACTGCAAGCGGTAGCAAGTCGCTGTCCCCAGTGGTCAATCTTGCAGTGGTAAGAGAGTATAACCAAAAGCCATAGAGTGGCCTAATGACACAGATAGAACACAAAGATGTTACACTAGCCGACAGGAATGCTAAATAAGCAGACTAGAGAGCAGGGGATAAACACTAATGCACTGTATAACAGACTGGAGTGCAGATGACAGTGGCCGGCTGGGTAGGGGGGCATGTGACCCTGGGCCGCACCACCATTTGGTGTTTAGGGCCCACAAAGCTTGATCTGTGGAGTTTAGTTGCTGGACAACCAAACAGATATGAGTTTGATCCCTCTAATACTGCTTTATTTTTGTGAATAATGCGGATCCGTCAGCTATTTGATGCGGCTACTTTATTCACAAAAATAGTATGAGGGACCAAACCTGTTTCTAGTTGGTTACCATGCTACCAAACTCCCCAGCCCACGTATAGGCTCCCACAACCTATCTGTGGGCTGGGGAGTTTAGTTGCTGGGCCGTCAGTCAGCGATCTTCCCTCTGTGTCCTATCTATGAGTAGAAGCCAGCAATTCTGATGCCTGCATGTGTGTGAGCACTGATTGTTCACACATGCAGAATATCTGTATCATGTTCCGTTTTCTCCTTCATCTCCTGCATATAAACGGCGATGATACAGATATCCTGGATGTGTAAACAATCAGTGATCACACACATGCAGGCATCGGTATTGACAGTTTCTTCTCCCTGACACCTCCCTTCAGTTGTCCGGTGACAGGAAGAGAATAGGAAGTAAATAAATGAGAGAACGTATTAAGGAACGATGGGGGATGGATGAGGAGAACAGTGGGGTGGGCTAAAAAGTACAGGAGGAGAGGTAATCTATACAGAAAACAGTGGGGGAGGAGCTAAAGAGAACAGTAAGAAGAAATGTATATAGGGAATAGTGGGGAAAGAGGGGTATAGAAGGAACAGTGTAGTGAGAGGGGTATAGAGGGAGCAGTGTAGTGAGAGGGGTTTAAAAGGAGCAGTATAGTGAGGGGGGTGTAGAAGGAGCAGTGTAGTGTGAGGATATAGAGGGAGCGAAGTAGGGAAA
>WWET01002980.1:51972-76013 GCA_011038615.1 Limnodynastes dumerilii | reverse complement strand
TGTGAGAGGGGAGTAGTGTAGTGAGAGGGGTATAGAGGATACAGTGTAGTGAGAGGGATATAGAAGGAGCAGTGTAGTGATGGGGTATAGAGGGAGTACTGGAGTGAAGGATATAAAGGGAGCAGTGTAGTGAGAGGGTTATAGAAGAAGCAGTGTAGTGAGAAGGGTATAGAGGTAGCAGTGTAGTGAGAGGGATATAGAGGGAGTAGTGTAGTGCGATGTTACAGACTATGAAATAGGGACAGCCAAAACTGTCTTTTCGGCTGTCCCTATTTCAAAAGTGTAACACCGCAGAGTTTTTTTATGATGGGTGAGTATGCAATTCACATACGCACACATTCATTTTCGGAAGACAGCACCGCCACCAGATTAGACCAATAGAGAGTTGAGTAACCCTCTCTGGGGAGTTAAGGTTAGGCTGCAGTGTGGTGACTTAGGGTTAGGCTGCCGGAGGGGGGCTTAGGGTTAGGCTGCATGGGAGTGACTTAGGGTTAGGCTGTGAGAGGGGGGACTTAGGGTTAGGTGGGGGGATGACTTAGGGTTAGGGTAAGGAAGTAGGGAAGCCTTACCTTTCGAAGCACTGTGTTCAATGCTCCAGGGATCAATTGCTATGCCGTTAGAACTGGCTGGGAGTGAACTGAACTTTCAAAATAGGGCCATTCGCTAGGGGACTTATACCCGTGTAGTAAGAGAGGTATAGAGAGTACAGTGTAGTGAGAGGGGTATAGAGGGACCAATGTAGTGAGAAGGGTATAGAGGGAGTGGTGTAGTGATAGTGTATAGAGGGAGCACTATAATGAGGGGCTAAAGAGGAAGCAGTGTAGTGAGAGGGGGATAGAGGGAACAGTGTAGTGAGAGGGGGATAGAGGGAACAGTGTAGTGAGAGGGGTATAGAGGGAGCAGTGTAGTGAGAGGGTATAGAAGGAGCAGAGTAGTTAGAGGGGTATAGAAGGAGCAGTGTAGTGTGAGGGTATAGGGGGAGTGGTATAGGGAAAGGGGTATAGAAGATACAGTGTAGTGAGAAGAGTATAGAAGGAGCAGTATAGTGAGAGGGGTATAGAGGGAGCAGTGTAGTGAGGGGTATAGAGGGAGCAGTGTAGTGAAAGGGGTATAGAAGGAGGAGTGTAGTGAGAGGGATATAGAAAGAGCATTGTAGTGAGAGGGGTATAGCGGGAGCAGTGTAGTGAGAGGGGTATAGAGAGAGCAGTGCAATAAAAGGGGGATAGAGGGAGCAGTGTAGTGAGGGGGGGATGGGGGGTGTGTATATGGAGCAATGTAGTTAGAGGGGTATAGAGGGAGCAGTGTGAGGGGTATGGAGGGAACAGTGTAGTGAGGAGGGTATAGAGGGAGCGGTATAGTGAGAGGGTATAAGGGAGCAGTGTAGTGAGAGGGTATAGAAGGAGCAGGGTAGTGAGAAGGGTATAAGGGAGCAGTGTAGTGAGGGGGTTTAGAAGGAGCAGTGTAGTGAGAGAGGTATAGAGGGAGCATAGTAGGGAGAGGGGTTTATAGGGAGCATTGTAGTAAGAGGGATATAGAGACAGTAGTGTAATGAGAGGAGTATATAGGATACAGTTTAGTGAGAGGGGTATAGAAGGAGCAGTGTAGTGAGGGGGGATATAGAGGGAGCAGTGTAGTGAGGGGTATAGAGGGAGCAGTGTAGTGAAAGGGGTATAGAAGGAGGAGTGTAGTGAGAGGGATATAGAAAGAGCATTGTAGTGAGAGGGGTATAGCGGGAGCAGTGTAGTGAGAGGGGTATAGAGAGAGCAGTGCAATAAAAGGGGTATAGAGGGAGCAGTGTAGTGAGGGGGGTATATAAGGAGCAGTGTAGTTAGAGGAGTATAGAGGGAGCAGTGTGAGGGGTATGGAGGGAACAGTGTAGTGAGGAGGGTATAGAGGGAGCGGTATAGTGAGAAGGGTATAAAGGGAGCAGTGTAGTGAGAAGGGTATAAGGGAGCAGTGTAGTGAGAGAGGTATAGAAGGAACACTGTAGTGTGAGGGTATAGAGGGAGCATAGAGGGAGAGGGGTTTATAGGGAGCGTTGTAGTAAGAGGGATATAGAGACAGTAGTGTAATGAGAGGAGTATATAGGATACATTTTAGTACAAGGGGTATAGAAGGAGCAGTGTAGTGAGGGGAATATAGAGGGAGCATTGTAGTGAGAGGGGTATAGAAGGAGCAGTGTAGTGCAGTGTTATTAGTGTTAGTGCAGTGTTATTATTATTATCATTTATTTATATGGTGCCACAAAGTGTCCGCAGCACTGTACAAAATACAGTAAAATACAGTACAGACATACAGGGTAGGGATGGACAGCATAGTATATATTAAAATAAAATATGAATATAAAAATATCACAAAAATACAATAAAGTCAAGCAAGCACAGAACGCAAGGTAAAATGTGAGGTGTCAAGCTTAGTAGATCAGGGAGCAGGGGATAGAGCGCAGTGAGAAGTTGAAAGGGAGCCACCAGGTGGGATGGAGTAAAAGGGTAGCAGAGGGGGACAATAGGGTACGAAGTAAGGGGGGAGTGGTGGAGGAAGGAACAACACTAAGATGGAGGGCCCTGCTCGCGTGATCTAACACACTATGTGGGAGGGAAGAACTTACAGAAGACATAAGGAGGGGGAAGAAAGTGGACTGCTGGTGTGAGCGGAGGAGAATGAGGAGGGAGAGAAGGGTTAGATGTAGGATGCAGTGAGGATGTTAAGTGGAAGAGGGGTAGGCTAGCCTGAACAGGTGCGCTTTGAGCGAACGCTTGAACATTGAAGATGGGTGTGAGATGTGGTGATCAGTAAAGAGGTCAGACAGCGCTGGTTAGCAGAAAGGAGAGGGTGGGAAGAAGTCTGCATGTTGATGAGGTAAGAGAGTTAGGGAGCAGTGGATAAGGAGATGGCCTTAAAGGTAAGGACAAGGAGTTTAAAAAGAGGTCTGAAACGGACAGGAAGCTAGTGGAGGGTTTGACATAAAGGAGAGGCTGAGGTAGAGCGACGTGAGAGGAAGATGAGCCTGGAAGCAGCATTGAGTATAGATTGAAGAGGGGCAAGACGGGTGAGCGGGAGACCAAAGAGGAGGAGGTTACAGTAGTCGAGGCGTGATATGATTAGAGAGTGGATGAGGGTTTTAGTAGCTTCATTGGTGAGGAAGGGACGGATGCGTGCAATGTTGTGTAGGTGGAAACGACAAGAATGAGAGTGCACGGATGTGTGGTATAAAGGAAAGTGAGGACTCAAGGTGAACAGGAATGAGGAAACAGGATGAGGAAACAGAGGTATCACCAATAGTTATGGTGATGGAGGGGGGGGAGAGGAAATCCTAGGGGAGGAAAAGTATAGAGGGAGCGGTGTAGTGAGAGGGGTATAGAGGGAGCGGTGTAGTGAGAGGGGTATAGAGGGAGCGGTGTAGTGAGAGGGGTATAGAGGGAGCGGTGTAGTGAGAGGGGTATAGAGGGAGCGGTGTAGTGAGAGGGGTATAGAGGGAGCGGTGTAGTGAGAGGGGTATAGAGGGAGCGGTGTAGTGAGAGGGGTATAGAGGGAGCGGTGTAGTGAGAGGGGTATAGAGGGAGCGGTGTAGTGAGAGGGGTATAGAGGGAGCGGTGTAGTGAGAGGGGTATAGAGGGAGCGGTGTAGTGAGAGGGGTATAGAGGGAGCGGTGTAGTGAGAGGGGTATAGAGGGAGCGGTGTAGTGAGAGGGGTATAGAGGGAGCGGTGTAGTGAGAGGGGTATAGAGGGAGCGGTGTAGTGAGAGGGGTATAGAGGGAGCGGTGTAGTGAGAGGGGTATAGAGGGAGCGGTGTAGTGAGAGGGGTATAGAGGGAGCGGTGTAGTGAGAGGGGTATAGAGGGAGCGGTGTAGTGAGAGGGGTATAGAGGGAGCGGTGTAGTGAGAGGGGTATAGGGGGAGCGGTGTAGTGAGAGGGGTAGAGAGGGAGCAGTGTGTGAGAGGGGAATAGAGGGAGCAGTGTAGTGAAGGGGGTAATTGGGAATAGTGGAGAGGGACCAGGTTCAAACTTATGTGTGAAATAAGTACGCATGTATTTGCAAATATACGCGCCTAAGTGGCAAGGCAACACCCATGATACTCCCCTCACACTTATGGATTTTTGCAGACTTCCGCCACCATAGGGCAACCTTAACTTTACAGGCTTATATTTGTGCTTAAGTTGCTTAGGTACATGCGTACATTTTTAACTACACCCATATTAGACCATTTAAATGCCTCCGCCCACCCACTTTCACTTAACTTCCTACGTACCGAGGACTGGCATGCCCCCTCGAACTTATCTCACTAAGCATGGATTTGAAGTCCGTGCATAATTGATTTCAATGCTGAAATCCTAAATAGCTTGCGTAAAAAAAGTTACTACGTATGCACGTTTATCCGATCCTAAAAATACGCAAGGAAAAAGCAGCACTTTCGTAAGTGTGATTCCAGTCCGAGATGGGTATTAAAGGAAACTGGTGTAAAATAGCTAATGAGAATATGAGGTAAAGAGTAGGGGGAAGATCAGCACCTGCCTCTGCTGTCAGATAGCAAGACTGCACCTCCAAAGCAGTACACCCATGCCAAACCCCCCATTCCTCCCCAGTGCAAAGTGTCGGCCTTGCTGGGAAGAAGGTCAGGGGAAGAGCCAGCATTGTTGACCCAGCAAAAGGTATGTGGAATTTCTTTACTTTTAGCTATTACTATTTGATAATTATATAATTGGTTGCTAGTTTAAAAATACAATGACAGAGAAATGTACAGAAAATGACGATATTGTTATTCAGCAAGTTTAGCACAAACTCGAAAGATAAACTCATTGTAGTTTAATGGCCATACATCGCTGGAGATTGAAAATCGCTGGGGAAACTCGCCCCTTGTTGCACTTTGGTATCGCTGACCCTTGAGGTCTAGGAGAAAAAAAATCAAACCAAATAAAAAAATGTGGACACTGTTGATTGGGTCCCTTCTAATTTTTTTACCTAAGGCCCCACAAAACCTAGGACCGCCTCTGTTACTAAGTGTGCTGCCTATTCACTGAATCCCCAGTTAAATATATGATAACCATGAAGATGGGCTGTTACTTATGGGTCACTGCTATGGGCTTGCCCCCCAGGCTAAAATTTGCCAGCCAGCCCCTGGCAGATGGTAATACCCTGATACAGAGACTGGAGAAAAAAACTGGGGCATTTACAATCAGAGGACCGTATTCAGATATCCGTTTTCACCCGTAGTTGCGTAGTTACTTTTTTTTACGTAAGTTATGTAGAATATACGCATGTATGTGCTTCAGGCACTAGGCAACGACTAGGACACTCAGCTCAGAACAGGGTTAGATGATGAAAATACTGTCACAGGTCTGAGATCTCAAGTGTGCCTGCTCGCAATGTTTTACATACCGCGTTGACATGTAACACACTGGCTATGGATGAACAACAAACCTCTTCTGACATGTCTTAATAAAGAAGACATGTGCAGAATTTTAGGGGCGATTCTTGATATAAACAAACATTCTCAAAGCTTTTAGACAAGTTTCAAACATTTCTCAAATATTTATTGATTGTAAAATAATTTGGCATGATGGGTTACCGGGCTTCAATTATGCCAAGCAGCAATATTAATTGAACATTATTTCCACATAATAAATTTGGAACTTATATATCAATTAATCAATAAAAGTAAATTAAATACGATTGTCTAATTATAGAAAAGTAATGTGAAAAAAATGTATAGATTATAAGGCCAAAACAAAGGGCCATCTCTATATGCTTGTGATTCGCTGATCTTGAGTCTGTTTTATTTTAGAGGTAACTATTTTGTGAAAAACAAAAGGTGTGTTGTTCTTAATTTTCCTACTTTGTCAGCTATACTTTTCTATCTTGTATAGCCCCGTAGAAATATCCTTCTAGGTCATGTGTTTGTTTAACAGTGTCCTTAGCAACAGACAGCAAGTTAGGGAATTTTAAAATAGCTGCATTGTCTGTGTCAAGAGTCATCTCCTGTACACAGCGTGAATGATGCAGATTTAGACAGAATGACTCCCTTGATGTGCACAGGGAAAGACCTTTACTTGAAAATGCTTGTCTATATGCATACTTACTGTCAGATAAATTTCACCATTCATTCAGATGTACATCACTACATCAATAGGTTTATTGAGAATAAACCAGTAGCTTACAGCTTACAGATAGCATTGAGATGTAGCTTCACAGAGCTTTTCTCTTTACAAAATCAAATTTGTACAAATAGATGTCAGCAACTTCATACAGTAACCACACTACTATATGGAGTACTATCAGCTAGAAGGGTCAGTTTGCAATTCAATCATTAGTTTTCTCCAGCTTTATGGGTTAACATCCATTAAAATTCTTCCTTGAATGAAACATGTTGAGAAGGCATCATTGACATGAAAAATGTACATTCATGGGTGCGAGTATTTAAAGAAGGCCGAACATTGTATGAGAATGGGCCGAAGCAGCCAAGACCACACACCAGCTGATCTTGCAACATCACAAGAGTGGAAGAAGTGGTTATGCACCTCAGAATTTGAATGCCCCTGGTATGGTTGCTACCTCCTGCCGCCATATTTGTGGGATGCAACTTAATCTGAACACTTAATTTTAAAGCCTTAAGGTTGTCTTATTTGTTAAGTTAATGTACAAACATTTGGCCATGTTCAGAATGAGACATATGCTTGTTGCGTAGTGAAACATAACTTGTTCTGCAAATGAGTAAAGTAACATAAAAAATATGATTGGCATCTGCACATCAATATCACAATTATAGTTGCTGGAGTTACTAAGTAAGAATGTTTATCACAATGGTTACTTTTCTGTCTTATGAAGGTCACCAGAGGCGTATTTACCCCTTGGCCAGGATGGCACCCGCAATCTATGTAAGGAAAAGATACGTAAAAATTTACTACGCATGCACAGTAGTAAAAAACGCTAAACTCCGGATGTCTATGTTATATGTCCAGTAGTCTGCATATGGTCCAAAGTAAGAGAGAGAGAGGGTGTGGGTGTAGGTGCGGTACAAAAAACTGGTTGCAATCCAACATGAAACCTATATTTAGAGTAAAATCGTAAGCCTGAATACTGTCCTTTTTATAATATTTTCTTTTAACTACTCTTAATAGTTTACCAAGATTGTTTAAAGATGCATGCATCATTCCGATTGTTTAAAACACTTTGCAAAAGGGATTTAGCTGCATCTGCTATTCTTTTCTTTAAACATTTATTTTATTCTAAAATAGTGATAAAACTGCAGTGGACTTAAGGAAAAAAGAATGCATGCTATAAAAAATAATGGAAGTGTTTTTGTTTCTATCTAGAAAATAAAAATGATTTGTAGTAAAGGTTAAATTGTCCCTTAACTATAATGTAACAAATATAATAGGTTTATTGGAGTGCGTTCTGCACATTCAAATCTATTGCACTGTCAATTTAATGACAAAGCGTAGAGATGCTACTCATTTTTTTATTTTAGAGAACCAGTATTTAGACACCAATAACTTCTCCTGGGCAATTGGAGAGAAATGTGCTTGTTTGTCTGAAGACTTAAAACCATCTTTAAATCAGGTATCACATAATGCAGATAAACATTATACTCAAATCTGTCAAAAGTACAGTTAATCAGTACATGTACTGTTCTTTATGTTTTCATATTTCTATGATTTACTATTCAGTGTAATTCATTGTGATGCTAGGTAAAAGCATTCTTTTTATGAATGTTTATTTAAATGGAACAAAAATAAACTGCAAAATAAAGCATAACAGATCTGGTTTATCAAATCCTCAGCAGGTCATATATTTTCTTTATCACTATAAAAATGTGTAAAATTAACTGCCCAAAAATAAAAAAAATAGTGTACATAGAAGGGATCATGAAACAACAAACATTGTACTATGACATAAAATAACGACTAAATATTTGTCAGCTGAAATGAGTTTACAATTGAAGACAGTAATGGAAAAACTGATAAATTTCAGTGGTTGAATGAGGCATCAGTAGATTTCAAGAAAAAGTAAGACGAAAACAGCAATATATATTTCTCTCTAAGTTCTCTTGCATTTGGTATGGGGCACTCCTTTTTACTACCATTAATTATTGTTTCCTTTACAAATGTTTCAATGTTTCATATTTTTCACAAGCTCAAACAAATGGGTAAATCTGAAGAATAAAAGGTTAAATCAGTATTACGCCAAGAAAAAAAGGGTTCAGAAAAGGTGGTAACACTATGGACCTGCCTCCTTTCTCCTACACCTGGAGAGTCTATAACCTCCACAGGTAAGTAAATGTAAAAGGGTTTGTGGTGGGGAAAAAGGTGCTAGTTGTTATGGGTACCTATTTACCACACTGGGTCTTACTGGGGCCTAGTTTTCACTAGAGCCTCTGATGGTGAGGTTAGTCTGGGTTGCAGGATGCCCAGAAGGGCGTGGCCCCCCAGTGACGGTCCCTGGAGATACCCGGCAGGCTGCTAACAGGAGCAGGAACCCAATTGTACAACAAGCATACCAAGAGAGCTGGAACCAGAGGTAATTATTAAGTACAGAGGGAAGCCCTACTGACGGACAGGTAGAAAGGGCCTTCCCTAATGGTTTGCCCTGAATAAACCCAATCTCACAACAAGTGTACCAAGAGAGCAGAAACTAGAGGTAAGTATTTAGTATAGAGGGAGGCACTTCTGACAGACCGGTATGACTGGCCTTCCCTAATGTTATGCCCTGAATGTTGCCCGACCACAGAGACAGGGTAAAGAAATAAGTATACAACAGGAACACTCTGACAGATGGTAAACTCAGAATGGAGCTGAAGATACAGAGAGCTGCTGGAGTAAGCTCAATACACAGCACACACTCTGAAAGAGGGTAAACTCAGAATGGAGCTGGAGATATAGAGAGCCACTGGAGTTGGCTGAAGACACAGCACAAACACTCTGGCAGATGGTAAACTCAGAATGGAGCTGAAGATAGAGAGCTGCTGCAGTAAGCTCAATATACAGCACACACACTCTGACAGATGGTAAACTCAGAATGGAGCTGGAGTCAGATGAACGCGACTCTAACACTGAGAGACAGAGAGCAGGACTGGCAGTTCCCACCAAAGTGAGACACCGCCAGCACGCACAACACACTGACAGACAAACAGGACACCACGAGGACCGGGAGATAGGAAAGTGTAGCAATGGAGAATAGAGGACAGCAGATGCTAAACAGAAGCACAAGGCACACGAGTCAAAACAGCAGGCTAGACACAGGAAACCAGACGCTATCAACGGCGGCCAGGAACACACAGGAAAAGCTATTTAAAGTTTCCGCCGCCAATCAGAGCCTGCAAGCAGACAAACCCCCAGCTAGAGTAGAGTCAGGGATGCCAGGTCCTAAAGACCACAATGTAAAAGTAAACAGTTAAATGCTGTCAGCGTTACCCTGACAGTGTGTAACACTGGTTACCATGCAGATAAGTTAAAGCACTAATAACAGTTCAAGTTTACCCTGGTGTCTTGTCTTTAGATTCAAACCCAGAGTACCTAATTGGGTTTCCCTCAATGAAGATTGGAGAGTGGAGTAAATAGTATAAAGAAATATTTAATTAGTATAATTAAATGGTATATTAATAAACAAATAAATGATTCACATTTTCCAACATGATATGAATAAAAATAAATTCTCAACATGATTCCAACAGGTAGCAAAACAGGACAATGAGTAATCATAAAACAATAACACAAACTAGGAAACAGTACTTGTGCCCCAAAACAGCCTGAGGTGTGAAGGGAGCTACGATGGTCCAGGCAGTAGCTAGAAGAATTCTGGACACCTTGGAGCTTGTATCGGAGAACCGAGACTGCGGGGTTCCAACACTAGATCGTTTTCTGTCAGTAGGCTCTTACTTATAAAGTTCTAAATCTCCTAAAATTGTATGTATTTTCCAGCTATAAATTAACCAATACCCAGGGACATAGCTACACTTTGGGCCAGATTTAAGTTCCATTTTATATACGATCGCGTAGCGTAGTTACGCAATCATAAGTATAATGCACTTTCCCGGGAACTCCCTTTGAACGTACGTAATTTAGCCAATTTACGAGTTCCAAACCCTACCTTACCTTTCATTGTGTATCTGTGGTCGTACATAACTGCCTATTCCAGCCCATACTCTACAATTTAAATGCCTCCCTCCGCCTACAGTGCATATTTTCTGTGTGCATATGGATGACACGCCAATTCGTGTGCAGTTACAAACAAGTTACGTACGTTCAGAGTTACGATATGTAACATCTGCCGTGCGCATGCGCAGTACTTACAAACAGCCATGAGTAAATCCGTTGTCATACTTAAGTCTGGATCTACCCCTTTGCCAGGGGCACTGGTCAAGGGGCCATTTGCAGCCACTGAGATAACACATGTGGCATTGAGGAGCACAGACCTCCAGTGAATGCTGACTTGGGATGGGGGGAGGGCTAAATAGGTGTGAACAGAGAGAGGCTTTAACATAGCGTAAACTGGAGAATGTGAGTAAATTTACTGTGAATTGCAAAAAAAAGTAGTTCATTTAGTGGGAACTGGAAAGTGGAGTTTAATTTAGTAGGAATTTTGGAGAGGGGTTTTAGTGTGAAATAGGGAGAGATGGTTAATTAAGTATTGGGAATGGAGTTTAATTTGTTTACCAGGCTAAGGAGAGTTGATTTTGTGTGATTTTGAAGCAGGGCTGTTCATTAATGTAAAAAGAAAATGACCTCTGCTAATCTCCTTGAAGATTGTGTTCATCAACTAGATAAGTATATTAGATAAAAATGCTCCAACTAGAGCCAGAGAGCTGGAATCCTAAACCGGTTTCTGCTGTCCTGGTATAAACTAAATGAAAAAGGTGATTAAAACTGGTATATGCAACAAATTGGTTACTGGAAACACAATACACAAAAATATATAATAACATGCACAGACACTATTATTTTTATTTTTATTTTTTTATTACTATTATTGAAATATCAACTATATTTGCAATTGTTTGGAAATCACACTTGCTGTTTAAGTGAGAGATTGTATAAGTACTTGCAAGGGTAGATTAGCACGGAACTCTGCTGATAAAAGCTCGAAAACAAAAAGAGGGGTTTAGTTTTCATATAGGAGACAACATTATTGACTTGTAATCTCTCTTTCATAATGCTGTCCGATAAAACTTTAATTTGGTAGGATTATGATAATATTCAACTGTGGAAAGGTTATTATCGGTGTAACAATAGCGCTGTAGATTGGGACTCTCAATTCCACAATCCCATCCACTCCAAATCAGAGCTTAATAGATGGCAGCAGTAAGGTATGGTAGCAGCAGTCAATAGGTAATTAGAGGATATTCACCAACATTATGGAGCAAAACCAAGACTGGACTGTTCGTATCCATGCTCAGGTCGAAATTTACGATCCTCTAGCCTTTTTTTTATATAGAACTGTGTGCTCGACTGCAACTTGTTGTCCGTTTGGGCCAGCTAATGTGGCCAAGACTCAGAGTTTTTGGTGATATTCTATCTAGAACATTCATTGGAAATGGTCTACCAAATGCACTTTAAAATTTCCAGTAGTTTGCCTAGGATTTAAAAGCAATTTTGTTAATTAATGAGAAATTATTTCGAATTGGAGTGGTAATCCAGACCGAGACTCCACCAAAGCTCTATAAGAACTACAGGTCTTCTCAAACAAAATAAAAACCTCTTTCTTTTTAAATATTTTATTTAAATTAAGAAATCAAGCTTGCAATTAGTAGTTTTCTTAATTAAATTAATAAAATACTGCTTACTTGTGCTCTTAAAAGGATATATGTATAATATTATTTTTAATTTATAGTCTGGTAACTATAATGTAATATATAGCAATCACTGGTGTGCTCTTTTTATTGTATTATAGGGCTGAATCAACATTTAATAGAGACAGGTGATTTCTGTATGTCACGTATAGAAACCGCCTGTCTGTACTGTGTATGCACAGTACAAAGGAATCCTACATCACATGGCATCTGTGCGATGCAGAATTCCATGTGGAATTCAGGGGAGCCAGACCACTCACCACACATACGATATATGCATTGTGGTTGAGAGCCAGAATGGTAATTCATCAAAAGCCCTTACTTTCTTGTTGCAAGTTTTCTCAGTAAAATAATTCCAAAGCCCTTACTTCCAAATAGTCTTTCCATATCTTGTCTTCCATATTCAAATATTTAAGACAGGGTTCTGCGTGCAGAAGTCATATACATGCAGGTGGTGGTGCACATATATAGAATTATGGCTATCAAAATACTCGTTAGCCTGGATCCAGTGTGCTCTATTAGTTGTGTTGTCATCACTGGCGTTCCTTTTGTATTTTGTATAGCAGTCACTGGTGTGTCCTCTGTATTTTGTAAAGCAGTCACTTGTATGCCCTCTGTATTTTGTATAGCAGTTACTGGTGTGCTCTATGTATCGTGTATTGTGGTCAATGATGTGCTTTCTGTAATGTATATTTCAATCACTGGTGTGCTCTGTGTATTGAATTTTACCTTCACTGGTGGGCTCTCTGTATTGCATATTGCCATCAATAGTTGGCTCTCTGGATTGTCACTGGTTTTTCGTGTAAAACTGTAAAGCAGGAACGTGCACATTTAGAGTTTGCAACGGGGTTCCAAACATCCTACTATTAAACCTGTGTTTCTGCATTGAAAGTGATATACTTACTTTAACTGTTTATCCTCTGAGTTGTCAGAGGCAGCTGAGTGGCTAAGTAGTGCATTAAGTAAGTGTTGCATCAGAATATCAGTTGAGCAATGGCTTGTGTGTTCTGCAGCTGCCAAAGAGGTCACAGATGTAGAGCACAAAAAATGTGGTATCTACTAAGCAACCTTTCTGGTTGTTTAAATTAGACACATTGGGCTGGATCCAGACTTAATAAGGAGCTTGAAATGAAGGCCCGGATTCATAACCCCGGACATATTGCACATACAGCCTTAATTTCCCGATAGTAGCTAGTACGCATGCGTAGTAACTATTTTACGTAATTTACGTATCGTTTCGTTACGTAGATTGCGTATATGCAGTCTTAAAGATGTAATATGTCCGGGATTGTGATTCCGGGCCTAAGAGAGGAAGGTTACACCTGGACAAAACCATGTTGATTTCAGGTGGAGTTAAGATAATTGTATTTTTTGCATGCAGAGATATATCTTTGAATTATTTACTGCACACAGATAGTGACCAGCTTTACTATCACACTGTTATTTAGACTTGGGATAGGAATCATCACCTCTCAACTCTAATACTGTTTGCAACTTATGAAATATGACTCCCCTGCAATCAACATGGTTTAGCCCAGGAGTAAATTTCCTCTCTTGGGGGCTGATTTAGAGATACGATTTCCACGGCACTTAGGAGCGTATATTTAGGATCTTAGAAAATTTGCATTACTGCGCATGCGTAGTAATAGTGCAACGCCATGTACGTAGCGGTTAGGAGCGTAAATTCGCTAAGAGCGTAAGTGTGAATCGATCGCAAGCACTTAAGATCTTAAGTGCTGCGAATCTTTAAGATCTTAAGGATTTGCATGGAAATGGGCGGGGGGAGGCAGGGAAATGAGGGAAAGTGGGCGAGGACTGACACTTAGGATCTTAAATGAACGCTCCCACGTCACTTAAGATCCCAAATGACAGCGTATAGTTAAGGCAAGTCAATGGTGGTCTAAGTTTAAGATCCACCGCTGTTTGCAAGGGGAGTGTCTGTTTATGCAATGGGCTGTAACCTGCTCAGTTCTTAACCTTAGATGCGTATATTTGCGATCTTTTCGCAATCGCATCTCTGAATCAGCCCCTTAATTTCAAGCTCTTTCTTAAGTCTGGATCCAGCCCATTGGTTGTTAAGTAATAAGGCTGTATCCTTTGAAATATTTACTCTCTATTTATAACATTCTGGTGACAAGGGACATTAATATATTGCTAACCTTGGACCAGATCCAGAGACCCACACACTTTCCATACATGCGGGGGTCTGTCCATCTGCACAAAAGAGGCACTCCCCTCTCTCATTTTTAAATATTGGGACTTATGCTGCCATAAGGCAGCCTTAAGTCACACTTCCTTTCAACGGTCCGTCTGACTGCTAATCCTTGCGTAAGTGGGTGTTAACACCTACACTGTAAATTTTACATACTTGGAGGGAAAGCACACCCTCTTACAATGTAAAATCTATCATATGGAATTAAGTTCCATACAACAGAAGTTACGTGCATAAGTGGCCTTGAGGATCTGGTCCCTTGATGCCATTTATAGGCAATATATTGATTTTCATTTACACTTTTTTTTGTTGGATCCAGTAGTATAGTATCTTAGCATGTCTAGATGTTAGCATATGACAAGTTTTATTTTGACCTTGTAACCTCAATATCATAATTGTGTATTATATGTGTGCTTGTTTTGCTGTGGAATTGTCTGTTACTAACTAGACCCCCAACTGTGTGCAATTCTATGTTTACAAATGCATAATTGCATGTCATTACATTTACCGACATCATTGTCTTTTCAGCATATTGTTGTCTCATTCACATATTGCACATTTGCTTTATCACCTTGCAATGTTTTATTAGAAACAGCTATTTCCAAAACATTGTGATGTTATTAGACGGAAATAGAATGTTGTAAAAGTTTGCTCATCAGAACAAGCTTATTGGACATGTTTAAATGTTTAGTCTTCTAAAGGTGCAGATGTTTACAATTTACCATCTTAGTAATGACTGTTTTTTCCAAGCAAATATTATCAGTAATATTTAAACATGATAATATTTTTAATTTAGCATTTAGCAAGATTTTTATTTTTATTCCAATTGTCTCTATGAATATTATTTAAGCATACACAATGACATACAGAAAACAACTTAGTGCATAACTAAAGAAAAACCTCTTGTCAGCTAATTTGCATTCATGAACAACTACTTGTTGTCCAAGGAGATTAGCAGAGGTCCAAATCTCACTGTCAGAACAATGCAAATTTTGTTAATTGATATGCGTAAGTTATTAATACCACTTTCACATCACCACTGTTAAAAAAACATGGGATTTTAAACCCGAGTTTTTGCTGCCCAAATTGCTGTGGAAATAAAAAAGCTGCTTATAAGTCCATCTATTACCCAAGAAATTCCCAGGTCTGACCCTTTCACATGTGCCATGTCCATTTTGGTCCACAGGCAACTAATAAATTTATAGCAGATCTGCAAGTGGACCAGAAAGGAGACATACAAGCATAGGCGTCGGAACGAGGGGGCGAGGAGCATCTCACCCCCCAAAATATGAAGTGGCATCATGAGGCCCGGTGAGGGGGGAAGGCAATGTGAGCACCCTTGCAAGTGGGGAGGATGCATCTCAGACATCCCCCCACTATGGAGACCGGCAGGCAGCTCATACAGGAGGTTCCTGTATGAGCAGCCGCAGCAGATACATAGAGTAGCTGTTTTTAGCTGCTCTATGTAACGGCCTCAAACGCTTATACAGGAACTTCCTGTATGAATGTGGAGGAGGAAGAGAGAGAGATAGAAAGCGCTGCAGAGGAAGACTCAAGTAAGGTTAAAAAAAAAACATGATAGGAGTATTGGGGGTGCTAGAGGCACATGATGGGGATCCTGGGGGGCTGGGAAGATATGATAAGGATCCTGGGGAATGAAAACACGTGATGGGGATCCTGAGGGGAGCTGGAGACATGATGGTAATAGTGGTGAGCTGGAGACACATGATGAGGATACTGGGGGGCTGGTGGCACATGATGGGGATATTGAGGAGCTATGAAGACAACCTGATGAAAATGAGCACTTGGAGGGGGCAACTAGCTCGCTTAGCTGAAAGGCACTACCAAAGGAAATCGCGACAGCTGTTTTGAAAGGAGGGGATGCAGTGACTAACTCAGCTGCCCCCATGAGGCGAGCTAGAATGGGCGAGGTAAAGGGCCATATGGGGATCCTGGGGGGTTGGGAAGACATGATAAGGATCCTGGGGAATGAAAACACATGATGGGGATCCTGAGGGGAGCTGGAGACATGATGGTAATAGTGGTGAGCTGGAGGCACATGATGAAGATACTGGGGGGCTGGAGGCACATGATGGGGATATTGAGGAGCTAGGAAGACAACCTGATGAAAATGAGCACTTGGAGGGGGCAACTAGCTCGCTTAGCCGAAAGGCACTACCAAAGGAAATCGCGACAGCTGTTTTGAAAGGAGGGGATGCAGTGACTAACTCAGCTGCCCCAATCAGGCGAGCTAGAATGGGCGAGGTAAAGGGCCATCTACTCTTCTCTGGGCGAGGCTGCAGCCTCAACCAGCCATTCAGTACAAGAGATATTAGAAAGTCCTTGGTAATATCCACCTAACTGTGCAATTTGTAGAAAAAGGCAAGGCCTGGTAACGTGGTGGTCATGTATGCCCTGGACTTCCCTATAGCATAAATGTCCATCAAGTATTTATACAGGCAGGCACTTTCACTGATCAGCTTACCCAGGAAGGAATTTTGGTGTGTAATCCAACCTGCTCATGCTGCTGGGTAAGTTCTTAGCGTGGTGGGAGCTAGAGACTAAAAAACCAGGGTTTTTAGTCCTGCGCTCTACCTTGCCTTATATGGAAAGGGCGAAGGGTCCTTGTTAGGGATGCTGAAGGGATCAGCTCACAAAAACGAGACCAATCAAAATGGTAGAGAGCGTCCGCTAGCCCATTATCCACTCCTGGCACGTAATCCGCTCAAAGAAGAAAAAAAATCGGGTTTAAGAAGTGGATGTAAAGTTTAAATTTTAGGTTTGAGATAGGAGGGGATGGCCATACCTATCCCCGTTAAAATGTTGGAGGAAGATTTTTTAATCAGCGACCATAGAGGGGGTTACTTTTATTGTAGCTCGTGGACTATAAAAACCCACTGTCGCCCTCTCCATTCTGTGGCAAAATACTCTTCCCATAGTAATGACCCTGCAAGCAAAATGAGGGAGCCAAGCAGTGACTGAAGCTGATGGAATGACATCATGAAACTGAGAGCACTCTATCAATCCCATCTCTAAACTGCTGAGCCTGATCTTCCGGGAGTCTGCAAACACCCTCAATACCAAGGAAGGACAAGCATGAAATAGGTCAGCACTCCAAGGGAAGAGGACAGAGCCCACACAAAAAAGTAGTTCCACACCAAAAAGTTGTCCAAGTAATGAACCACCCCTTGACATCCTGTGCCTGCTACCACATGTTACACTCCGTTAACATGTCTGTATTTCTGTTCTGTCAAACACCCTCAATACCAAGAAAGGACAAGCATGAAATAGGTCAGCACTCCAAGGGAAGAGGACAGAGCCCACACAAAAAAGTAGTCCTGCAGGGCCCACCACCAAAAAGTTGTCCAAGTAATGAACCACCCCTTGACATCCTGTGCCTGCTACCACATACCAGTGAAAGAACATACTAAAGGCTTCAAAAAAGTTGCAGGAGACCAAGAAACCCATGGGTATACACTTGTCAACAAAAAAAGTACCCTCCAAGTGTAAACCCATAAAGGGAATGACTCTAGATGTAACGGTAACAGGCGAAATGCAGACTCAATGTCCACCTTCGCAATAAGAGCTCCTGCGCCGAAACCGCAAACAATTGCAAGCGCCTCTTCAAACAACTGGTATGTGACACTGGTACAGGACTCCAGGAAGGCATCATTAACAGATAACCCCCCTGGGGTGTAACATATGTTGAATTAGATTAAACTTCCTGGGGAGCTTTGTGGCACCACTCCTACAGGGCAAGAAAACCAGGTCAGTGAAGGGAGGGGAAGGAAAAGACCAGCCTTCTGGCCACCACTAACTCTTTGTCAATTTCTTGCCTAAGCTCCAATGAGAACAGAGAAGTGTACTTTAAGTTCCGGGGTAACACTCTAGACACCACCCCCGCAATGGGGAGGCGAAACCAGTCATTAAAACCCCACAAAAAGGAAATTGCTCTCGATCTGTACGAGTATCTACCCAACCGTTCCCCCAGTTTAAGAAGATTAATGGGTGAGCTGGCTTTGCTTAGATCTAGGTGTACCAGAAGTACGGCTAGGCTCTGAAGGGTTTTGAGGTTTTGGACATTCTTTGACAGGGTGACTGGCGCCACAATGGAGGCAGGCATTTCTATATATGCATTTGCTATCATTACTATAACATTTTCCTCTGTGCTCCTGCGCTGGAAACCTGGGGGTTGCAGGTGCTGGGGCGGGGGAAGGGTGGGTGTTGAGCCATCTTCTCGGTTTGTGACATACAGTCACAACTCCACATTTTTAAAGACATAGCTTGGCTGACCATCATGGTGTTTTCTGAAAGTCTCATCATAATCTCACCATGCATTCCCCCCATTACGTGCATAAATATTGTGGACTAAGTAAACAGAACTGAATATGCCACTATACTCCATGGGGCACACTGACAGATAACAATCCGTGTACATACAGGTTTAATAAGACTTATATTGCTCCTCTATCATTCCCCTTTATGCCTTGCTGCCTTCAGGGCCTTTCTACCATCGGTAGTGATGGTAAATATATTGGCATATCTGCACCTTTTCATCTTGTCCCATACGCTAGGTCTCAACCCTCACTGGAGCGCCATGTACGAGCGATACACCATGTGACAGGTCATGCCTGTGCACAAACAAGGAGATTAATCTCTTTTGTGCTTAACTCAGCCCTCACTCCTTCTTCTTGGTATGTTTTGGTATGTTTTGTGACATATGTCATGGACCATTTAAGTTGCTCTTCTTTGCACAGTCTCTAATGTATTTATGTCTTTCTGGAGATATGACCTCCAGAAATGATTACAGTATTCTAGGTGTTGTCAATCTATAAAGAGGCATTATTACTTATTTCCTTCTGCTACTGATTCCTCCCCCTGTGCAACCAAGAATCTGACTGGCCTTTCTCATTGCTTTGTTACATTGCTTGACTACCTTTAAATTAAGTAATGAAACTTGAAGAGGCACATTGGTGAGCACAGGTTTCAAGTAACAGTGCACAATTGACATTTACATTTAAAATGGAGAAATGGGTAAATTGGATGCATTTTTTGTGCATATTATTCTTGTTGCACGAAAAAAGAATTATCAAGATTTTCTGACCAATAGTTACATCTATTTCTTTTATTGGATACATTTACCACTAACTAGCAGTTGTGCCAGAGGAAGGGAGTGTGGGTGTACAAAATACTGGGGACTAGGCAATAAGTGTTAAGCCTTGCCTTCACTGTAACCCACTGTTTTTTTCTTTCTCCTAGTGGGAAGAGTTAAATTACTTCATTCTGTGTTGGCATATTAAGATACATATACCCCTATAGCATTGACAATGCTTTGATTGTGTTGTTTCTGAGATTACTGCAATAATTAAGGAGGATGCATAACTTTGTAACTCTCCTTAAATCGATAATTTACATTTATTATGAACTCCATCAAGGTCTGCTGTTACTTTGTTTTTACCAAAACAAACAAAGCACATAATTAGCATTCAGCTAATTGAAAATACTGCATGCATTCAGATGCTCCTGACATTTGTCCTTGATCTATGCTGTCTTGGACATTAGTTTATCTTTTCTTAATTACAGCATATATAGAAAGATACTCTGTGCAACATGTTCACAAGTGACTTTTTCTATAGCTAGTGGTAGGGTCAAAAAAGTTTTCATCAAGTGTTCAAGTAACATTTTGAAAATTCATCATTAATTTAATTTAATTTAATTTTACTAAAGTTTTATTCTGTAGTAAAAAAATTATAGAAAATTATAGAAAGAATGTTTGAACATTTATTTGAAATGCATCTCAGCAGAATATAATAACTGGATATTCTGAAATGTGATTGTGAATTATTTATGTTAATTATCAGTTTTTTTGTGATAACAATATGTGGAGCTGAAATTCCTTAACTATTTGACTTTTTTCACAGAACAAGATCCATTGAAATCTGTTTAATGGGGGGAAAAGCTGTATTATTTGCTTTTTTCATTTCTTTTTTTTTTTGTTTTATTTTTAGCAATATGTTAGAAATACATCTTGGAAAAAGAAGCTCACATATGTCAAACTTAAATCCATATATACACATCATTGGTTGGACATAATTGTTTCTTGAGTTATAGAAACATAATTAATGTACAGTTAAATATATCTAAACACTTAAATATTTATATAAGCAGACATAACATTACACATTATATAAACACACTCAATCATTTTTAGTTTAGTTTAATTTAGTTTTATATGCATGATTTTCTAAGGCAAGAATTATAAAGAATAACTTTATTGTAGGAAACCTAAAAATCATAACTTATTTGTTTGTAACTTGGGTATATATTATAATAGTTGTTTAATCAGCAGCCATTTCATCTACCAGCATGTTTTTGGTGTGTAGTAGGAAACCTCAGCACCTGGAGGAAGCCCATGTAGACATGGGAAGATCAAACACCACACAGATAAGGCCAAGTCCAGGAATCAAACTTATTTACATAATATATATCACAATATTTCTTTTTATCTTTTCAACATATCTTTTTAACATAATTAACATAATTCTTATTTTGTAGAAACACATCTATTTTTCTTTTAGTACAAAAGTGTAAGTTTTTATATAGGAAAATTTGGGATCTTGGCTAATTTGCTCAGATATGACCTTCAAAAAATGGAAAAGGTAGTTAGAGAATCAAGGTTCTGGTCCTTTTATAAGCCGAAGGTTAGGCTGAATGTCACTATGTTACTCTGTTAATCTTTTTGTGAGTGTTTGTTCACTGCAAGACAATCTAAAAAGTTAATTAACAACACAATGCTTTTGCTTTCCTTCTTTCCCCTCAAAAGAAAGTACTCTATTAAGCCCTTCTTTTTGTCATGACACCATCATTAGCCATAAAAAATATCCTATGAAATGCATTGTCAAAGAGGAAAATAATGACAAATACTATTTTTGTTTTTTTGTTGTATTCTTTGGAATGACATGGCCATAGTGCTTCTGTCTGTTTTAACAAAAGGGGTTATTTTCTATTAAGCACAATAGACATTTCTTTTGTCTTTTGATGTTTCAATACCCAGATGCGAGCTGTTGTCAGACTGATACAATGTCACTAGTCTTGGTTTCCCTCGACAAGCAAAACAGAAATTATAGGAGTAACAGAATGGATGTAATTGTTTTCAGCTAAATAAACATGGTAAATTTTAATTGAAATCCCAGGGGAATAATTATCTTCCGATGGCACCTTGAGTGAAACAATAAACATCTTTACATTTTCTAAAACCAAGAAAAGTTTCTAAAAATAATTATATTTTTTTGTAGTAGTTAAAAGCTAAGTTTCAAGAAGATTAACTTTTGGAATAAAATAATTAGGTGTTTTGTAACATATATATAAAGATTCAGGTTACATCTCTACAAACATTATACAAGTGCTTTCTCATTTTTGGAGAATTTAGTTACTTAGCCAGTCTGTTTCCTCATAGTTTTATGCATAGAATTAAAGTCCTGTATTGCACTTTTTGAATGATTTAACTAATGTAATCAAAATAAATAAATAATCCTACTTTCTTTTTTGCTTCTGCCAAAATGAGTTAGGTCAGACTGGCATACACAGCAAATACACCAAAGACACAACATTTTGTAGATCTGAAAAATAGATGTTATATTGCCTTTGTATCAGCGCTCGAAGTAGAAATTTAGAATTGGGTGTATGGAAATTTCTGCACCAAATGTGTCTTGAGTTTGGCAAAGTAAACAGGTCAACAATGAGAAATCACATTGTGTCATGTGGGTCATGATTTTTACACTGAACGCTTCATTAAATGATCTAGCTACCGCTAGGCCTTATTGCCTCTACTTTTGTGTGCCCAGCCAGCCTTATTGCCCCCTCTTTATTTGTGTGCAGTCAGCGTTATTGTCTCCTTCAGTTATTGCCCCCTCTCGCTTCATTAAATGATCTGGTTACCGCTAGGGAAAAACAATGATGGCTCCCCCACAGGGCCGTTTCTAGGGGCAGACGAGTCCAACCAACCTTATTGCCCCTCTTTTTGTGTCCCCAGCCAGCCTTATTGCATCTTCCTTCTGTGAGTACAACCAGCCTTATTGTCCCTTCCTTGTTTGTGGCCAGTCAGTCTTATTGCCCCCTTTTTGTCCAGCCAGTCTTATAGCCCCCTCTTTATGAGTCTCCACCCAGCCTTATTGGCGCTAATTCTGTGTCCAGCCAGCCTTATTGCACCCCTCTTTATGAGTGTCCAGTCACCCTTATTGCCCCTCTTTACTTGTATCTAGTCAGCCTTATTGCCCCTCCTTCTTTGTCCAGCCAGCCTTATTGCTCCCTCTTTATTTGTGTCCAGTCAACCTTGTTGTCCTCACCTTCCGTTTGTCCAAACAGTCTTATTGCCCCCTCATTGTGTCCAGCCAGTCTTATAGCCCCTTCTTCATGTGTGTCCACCCAGCCTTATTGCCTCTACTTTTGTGTGCCCAGCCAGCCTTATTGCCCCCCTCTTTATTTGTGTGCAGTCAGCATTATTGTCTCCTCCAGTTATTGCCCCCTCTCTATATTCAGCCAGTCTTATAGTCCCTCTTTATGAGTGACCTAATTGTCCCTCCTGTGACCACCCAGTCTTATTTCTCCAACATTGTTTGTGTGCAGTCAGCCTTATTGTCCCCTCCTTCAGTTTGCCCAGCCTTGTTGCCCCTCCTGTTTCCAGACAGCCTTATTATCCCCCACTTTATTTGTGTGCAGTCAGCCTTATTGCCCCTTCCTTCAGTTTACCCAGTCGTATTGCCCCCTCATTGTGCCCAGCCAGTCTTATAGCCCCCTCTTTATGGGTGTCCAGCCAGCCTTATTGCCCCAACTTTGTGTCCAGTCAGCCTTATTGCTCCCCACCTTAGTTGTGTCCACCCAGCCTTATTGTCCCTCCTCTGTCCAGTCAGCCTTAATGCCCCTCCTGTGTCCAGCCAGCCTTATTGCTCCCCACCTTAGTTGTGTCCACCCAGCCTTATTGCCTCTCCTTCTGTCTGCCCCTCTATATGTGTCCATTCAGCCCTATTGCCCTTTTCAGGTCCAGCTTCCCACTCCTCCATTCCAAATTCCCCATGCTCAAACTACTTTCTAAAAGAGCTTTTTATTAAACTTACCTTTCCTTGGTCTTCCGGCTCTCTCCTCCGCGACGCGCGCTCTGCAGGCTAATGACGCTCGTGTGACCTTAGATCACGTTTGCATCCTATGCTCTGATCAGTGGCTCCCAGCAGCAATGCGGCACAGGAAAAGTGAGTAGGTATGGCATACGGCATACCTGCACTTCTATGAGCCCGCACTGAGTAAAAATACAGCCGCTGATAGGGCCTGATCCAGAGCTATGCTGGCACGCTGGCCGTAAGTAGGGCCAGCGTAGCTCTGGAGCACTCCCGACATTCCCCCTGTGGCTGGCATAATTACCCACTGTTACATTGGCTGAAGGCTACCTTAACTTCAGCCGGCGTAACAGTAGGTAATTACGCTGGCCACACGGTTGTAATTGCTTCATTTACTTCCCCGCCTTCCTTCCGTAACGGTTTCGTAGTTATGGCGAGGAACGACGCCCCTCGCAGTAACTATGCAACAGTTAGGGCCGCCCGAACCTAAGGATCAGGTTTCCCTAGGTATGCCAGGCAACATCTGCCCGGTGCATGCGCAGAACAACAGAAATGCCGTTCTTATGCATACGGTCGCCGTAACTTGTGCGGAGGCCGAAGGTCAGGATCAGCCCCATAGAATCTTATAATTCTATGAGCAGCTGTATTCATACTCAGAGCCGGCTCACAGAAGTGGTGGTATGCCATTCCGCCATATATCGGCCCACTTTGAGCACTACTTTGTATTGTCTTTAACAATTTCAGCTACTGATGTAACTGGCAGGGCCGGCCCACTGATTACGCCAGTTACGCTGCTGCGTAGGGCGCAGCGCACAGGGGTGCGGGAGCAGCCCCCCGCTTCCATGACTTACCTTTTGTTGTTATCTGCTGCGGCGCTGCTGTGAGTAAAGGGGGTGACGGAGAGATGAGGCTCCGTCACCCCCTCAGCGCCGCAGC
>WWET01002980.1:41229-51603 GCA_011038615.1 Limnodynastes dumerilii | reverse complement strand
CAGCCTTATTGCTCCCCACCTTAGTTGTGTCCACCCAGCCTTATTGCCTCTCCTTCTGTCTGCCCCTCTATATGTGTCCATTCAGCCCTATTGCCCTTTTCAGGTCCAGCTTCCCACTCCTCCATTCCAAATTCCCCATGCTCAAACTACTTTCTAAAAGAGCTTTTTATTAAACTTACCTTTCCTTGGTCTTCCGGCTCTCTCCTCCAAGACGCGCACTCTGCAGGCTAATGACGCTCATTTGCATCCTATGCTCTGATCAGTGGCTCCCGGCAGCAATGCGGCACAGGAAAAGTGAGTAGGTATGGCATACGGCAGTATGGCATACCTGCACTTCTATGAGCCCGCACTGAGTAAAAATACACAAGCTCATAGGGCCTGATCCAGAGCTATGCTGGCCCTGGAGCACTCCCCCGACACTCCACCTGTGGCTGGCATAATTACCCACTGTTACATCGGCTGAAGGCTACCTTAACTTCAGCCGGCGTAACAGTAGGTAATTACGCTGGCCACGCAGTTGTAATTGCCTCATTTACTTCCCCGCCTTCCTTCCGTAGAATACACTAGAATACTGTGTTCAGTTCTGGAGGCCATATCTCCAGAAAGACATAAATACATTAGAGACTGTGCAAAGAAGAGCAACTAAAATGGTCCATGGCCTTTGTAACAAATCATACCAAGAAAGGCTAGAGGAACTAAACATGTATAGCTTGGAGCAGAGAAGGGAGAGGGGGGACATGATAGCAGCTTTCAAATACATCAAGGGTTGTAACCAGCTAGAGGAGGGTACCATTTTTCAAAAGAAAAGGTGTAATAGAACACGAGGGCATGGATATAAACTGGAGGGTGGTAGATTCAAAGGAAATGTGCGGAAAAATTACTTCACTGAAAGGGTGATAGATAAGTGGAATATTCTCCCATCTGAGGTGGTTGAGGCCAATACAGTAGAACAATTTAAACATGCTTGGGATAAATATAAGAGTATCCTAAATTGTAAACCAAATTGAGGGTAAATAGGGTCTAGGGTCAGTATAGTTTTCAATAAACAAATGGGCAGACTAGATGGGCCATGTGGCTCTTATTTGCCGTCACTTTCTATGTTTCTATGTTTCTATGTAGCGGTTTCGTAGTTATGGCGAGGAACGACCCCCCTCGCCGTAACTATGCAACAGTTAGGGGTGCCCGAACCTAAGGATCAGGTTTCCCTAGCTATGCCAGGCAACATCTGCCCGATGCATGCGCAGAACAACAGAAATGCCGTTCTTTTGCATATGGCCGCCGTAACTAGTGCGGAGGCCGTAGGTCTGGATCAGCCCCATAGAATCTTATAATTCTATGAGCAGCTGTATTCATACTCAGAGCCGGCTCACAGAAGTGGCGGTATGCCATTCCGCCATATATAGGCCCACTTTAAACACTGCTTTGTATTGTCTTTAACAATTTCAGCTACTGATGTAACTGGTAACTGAAATTGGAGTTGTTTTCCCCTCCTCCTCTGAGACCTGTCTGTCCTGACTATTAGCCTAACAAGTGGGGTAAGTTTTAAAAAAGTCCAATAATACCTAATATTTCTTTGTGTGAAAAGAAAAGAAAGTCTTCTGTATGTGTATACAAGCAGTCAGCACAAATAACTTTGTTTACTCCAATGGACAAATCATCAGTGATTGCTGGGATATGTACTCAGGGTACATTGCACAAATAACACAATTTTAATGTAAACTGGTTGTGTCTGTAAGATTTTAATGCAGTTGAAATGAATGCTGCCATTTCTTATAACTCAGGTACAATGATAACATTTACTGGAAGATGTTAAAATTTGAAAACCCACAACTAAAACTGTCTTTATGCTGCTATCAGTAGTTTCATCATCATCATCAGCAGTAGACAACTTTCACCCCAAGTCTTGAAGGATCATATGACGTTTTAATTGGTGTTCGATCCTGTCTTCGGATGATGGATATGAATGTTTTCCAATATCATCTCATAGCTTCTGGTATCCATCAAACTGCCATCTATTAATCCACCTTTTCTTTGTACAGGGAATTTTCTTGGTTTTGATGATCATCACCATTGTAATATATCATGGTTGAATGAGTTTTGACCAAGAAAAGTTCAAAATACTATGCTATCCTTCCTCAACACCAAGAAATTACTACATAGGAATGTTATACCTATCTGGGATTTTTACATCATATTCTACATATATATTTGTAATTGTCTAATGTTTCATTATAACAAAAACATCTCAAGAAATTTTTTTTGTAAATATGTTTAAGAAAATTATTTTTTAATCATTAAATAATAATAATAATAATAATAATAATAATAATAATGAGGAGAGATAAATTTGAGTGTCATCAGCGTAAAGGTGGTTTTTAAAACCAAAGATGCTGATGAGGTTACCCAGTGAGGAGGTGTAGAGGGTGAAGAGGAGCAGGCCCAGGACAAAGCCCTGGGGGACACCAACAGGGAGCAGAGGGGGGGTGAGCTAGGGGTGGAAACAGAGAAGGTGGGTTCAGAGAGATAGGAGAAAAACCAAGAGAGAACAGTGTCAGTTAGACCAAAAGAGCAGAGGGTTTGAAGTAGAAGAGGAATAAACAGAACCCAAATCTCACAGTGAAGTACAGCACAGTAATTATAATGAAATTAAAACTTATCTAATGACATTAAAGAATAACTTCAATTACAAATCACATCAAACAGAGGTTGGGGCACAGCCAGATTAAGACTTCATGAGTTCCTAGGCAAGATACCAATTTGAGGGTTAAATGGCAGCTAGAAATAGTAGGAGGAACAGTGGGCACCCCCGCCTTGTGCCTTTTTGTACAGATAAAAAGGGAGAGATGCAGTCATTAGCTACTATCTGTGATTGAGAGGAGCTGTAGAGACAGCAACAAACTAATCTGGGAAACCAAACCTACTCAGCGTTTCAAATAAATGATCCCGTGACACCATGTCAAATGCTTTCTCTGCATCAACTGACAATAGTATGATAGAATCAGATATTTTTTGGTCTTGTAAGTACTGTATGATACCTAAATTTTATGTACATTTAGTACTGAATTTTGGCCCCATAGAAATCCAGTCTGGTCTCTTTGGATCAGATCAGGAAGGATTACCTTCGGTAGCTCTGCTAGGATTTTAGTAATTATCTGATATTCAGAATTAAGCAGAGAGATTGGCCGATAGGATGCAGGATTTTCTAGATTTCTTCTGGGTTTAGGCAAAACTTTAATAATGGCTGAATTAAAGTGTAAAGGCAGATTATGAGTATCAATTATAGAGTTAAAAAAACTGAGAAGCATATCAAGTATTTAATCTTTTAAAATTTAGTAAAACTTGTTAGGGAGTACGTCCGGTCCAGGTGATTTTAAATTTTTTATCTGCTTGAGTACACATCCCAGCTCCTCCTTAGTTATAGGGGATAATAACACCTGTGCTTGTGTTTGTGAGGTTAGGGGAAGTGGTAATGTTTCCCAAAACATGGATTTGGTCACCGAGTTTATAGGACCGTGACTGTATAGCGATGAATAAAATGAAGTCAAAATCTCAACTATATTCTCACTGTCAGTGACTAGTTTACCTCAGTATTGTGTAAGCTGGGAATAATATTGGGTGATCACTCATCCTTTAGAAGATTAGACAATAATTTCACAACCTTGTTTCCATATCTATGAAAGCGTGATCTCACACTGGCAGAGTGTTTGTCTGTAAGCTGTTGTTTGTGTGTTTTAAAAACAACTTTCCTCTTTAAATAGTTTTCTCTGTTGTGAGAATTTTGAGTTTGATTATATAAATTTATTGCAGTCACTAAATCATCTTGTACTTGTCGACTTTTTTGTGAAAGTGTTTTGTTACATTTGGTCACATAGCACACTATATGCCCTCTCAGAACAGCTTTAGCAGTTCGCCAGTATAACTGGGGATTATCTGTAAACCATAAATTATAATGTTTTAAATCAAACCAATGAATCTCAACATTTATAAGAGGATGATAGGAAGGTTGGGAATCTCCATTATATATAGAAACCTTTAAAGTCTAGATCACACAGTTTGAACCATATTAGGGCATGGTCTAATATTACAATAGGTTCTATTCCAGCAGCTGTAATTTTGGGCAGCAATGTTACCAAGGGGAAATAGTCAAAAGTCAATTTGTGACATGGAACCATGCGCTGCAGAAAGAAAGGTGTAGGTTTTTGATGATGGGTTATAGGCCCTACAGACATCTGTGAGATGAAGCTGTTAGGAAATGTAGGGAATACCAATTTTGGGGGGAGTTTGTGTTTTCCTACATGATTTTAACCTGTCCAACAAAACTGATGAAATAACATTAAAATCATATTTGTTAGGAGCATAAACATTACATAATGCAAAGTGAAAATGACCAATTGTAACATTGGCTATTGTATATGTACCTTCTGAGTCTGACTGCATTGATTGTCTGGTATGTGGAACACTTTTCCTGATTAAAATTGCAACTCCTCTGGCTGTTCTACTAAAAGAGGCATGTGCTAACATCTTAAACCATATAACACGGTGCTGGGCTCACTACCAGTCTATATTAAGTCTGCACATAAGGAAGGGTGTTATGTTACACCTGTAAATCATTTACTCAGGTATCTTTTATCTTTTCTTATTCTTCCCTTGCCCATATTATCCATGAGCCTGTTAAAATTAATATAAGAGTAACATTTTATATATAAAAAACTAGACATGGCCTGGCACTCTAGTCATTACTCAGTTACTAATCATGAACTTCTATCTTTAAAATAAAAATCAGAGAATTAGTAACAAACCATGTCTTGTTTTTTGTACAAATTACCCTTGCCTTGTGCACAGGCCCTATATATTACTTTATAAAGTGATTTTGTAGCTGCCTCCATTTTATATATATACATATATATAAACAAAATGATGGGGGTTGCTCAAATCAATTTATAAGTTAATATAATAAAGCAGGTGCTAGCAAGTTTACACAGATACAAAAAAGGCACTCCAGCACTCTTGCAATTAACCAGTAACTAACCATGACATTCTATCTTTAGAAGAGAATTTGTTACATACATCTGCAGATATATGATCAGCCACCAGCCACTTGCAAGGCTTCCCTGTTTTGGTGGTCCTAACTCTAAAACTGTCCCAACTTTGTGTCATATATTAGAAATTTTTTAATTAAGAACTCGCCCCCGGCAGAGGTCCCCAAGTCTCCAAACAGCTACTCTAAAACAGCACCACCTGTCAGCTGCCATCCCAGACAAGCTTTAAAACAAACACGCAAAATGAAGGTTGCTCAAATCAATTCATAGGTTTATTATTATAAACATATAGACATAACGTCCTCCCCATTGCCAGTAGCTGATTAATTAAAAACAATGATTATGGAAATAAACAATGGCAAATATAGCTTAAACCCAGCCACTGCTAAACAGATGATGAGAAAAAAAGGTGTACCTGCTGCAAGGTACTGTGTCCTCTTCCCTTTTCCTCGGAGTGCTGGCTTTCTAAAAAAAAAAAGGGTGTTACAGATGTGCAGCACTTTCAGCAAGCATGAGGAATAGGAGAGAAATGGGCATGTGGTGATCTCCACTTACACTGAAATTCTTCCATCCAGTCCCCGACGCTGTATATTTTTTAATTGGATCTAGGTGCCAGGAAAATTTTAAAGGCACATGATCCGCAGCAGCCAATCACAGGTCTGGGACGCAGGTAATGCAAAACGCCATCAGCTCGCACATGTCTCCAACACATCTCACACAGTGTGTGACAACTCACACATGCCACCTCGGAGTGGAACTGCTGCACATGAGCAGAAGATCCATAGTGTCACTGCGGTATTTTTTGGTTTGTCTTTGTTATTTTTTTTTTCACCAGTCTTGACTGTCTGGGGGAATTCTGGCTTCTGTAGAAAGTTAGTTCAGGTGCGGATTTTGGGTCCTAGGTCACGCTGGGCCTAGGACCCAAAGCGGGTAATCCGGCCCTGGGTTGTGGTTGTGAATGTTACCCTAGGTCTTTACTTTGCCTATTTACCATCACACCAAAAAATGTGAGACACATGAAAGTAGACATCTTGTGTTTTATTGTTGGGCTGTTTAAGATACGTCACATATCACATAATTGATCTATTTGTAGCTAATCTGCTTCCTTTTAGAATATTGAACCATATATTGGGTGGTAGAGTGAAATACAATGATATATATTTTTATATATTATTTGCTAATACCTAAAGGGGTAGATAACATATACTTAGGTAACTTCACATAGCAAAATAGGGACAGTTGAAAGTCCCTTTTCATCTGTGCCTATTTCGAATGTGATAAACAGCAGGATTTTTTTTATGAATGGGGGGTGGTAGAGTGAAATACAATGATATATATTTTTATATATTATTTGCTAATACCTAAAGGGGTAGATAACATATACTTAGGTAACTTCACATTGCAAAACAGGGACAGCTGAAAGTCCCTTTTCATCTGTGCCTATTTCGAATGTGATAAACAGCAGAATTTTTTTTTTTAATGAATGGGTGAGTATATGATTCACATACCCACCCATACATTTTCGGGAAAGCCACCAGCGCCGTCACCAAACCAGACCACCGGAGAGGTGAGTAACCTTCTCTGGGGACTTAGGGTTAGGCTGGGGGGGGGGACTTAGGGTTAGGCTGCAGGGAGAAACTTAGGGTTAGGCTGAGAGGGGAGAGACTTAGGTTTAGGCTGTGGGGGGGACTTAAGGTTAGGCTGCAGGGGGGGTGGAGTCTTAGTGTTCGGTGCTCCTGAGATTGATTGCTATGCCTCACCGAGGCATAAGCAATCAATATCCCAGCCAGTTTGGAACTGGCTGGGAGTGAACAGCCCTATCGAAATAGGGCCGTTTGCTACAGTGACCCACACTCGTTATTATCATTGTCAAAAATTCTGATATTGTACTTCACTATATTGTAGATATTGATATATCAAGCAGAAAATCTAAAACTATAATTGTTCTCTGTTGACAAGGGATTGATTGGTAAAAGACAAAAACTATTTCCTGTTTATTTTGTGTGCAATATAATAACAAAAAGTAAAACACATTTGAATTAATGCATAACACAATGTTAAATTTGGTCTGGTCTTGAAGGTTCAAAGAGCCTGAAGTGTTTAACAGATGCTGACAGTATACACTTCTATTAAACATTTTTGCTCAATGAAATGTGTTGCCTGAAAGTAAGTAATAACCTCTTCTGACAAATGTATTCATTCAAAATAAATTTGTCACTTTTGTTGTTAGTTATAGTTCAGTAATAATAAATATTAAGTAAATGAATCTGAAAGAGTTATATCTCCAGTGAATAACAAGAGCGTGAGAAACAACATTTAGTGAATTCAAAATTAAAAAACAATGCCTTGGGCATGCAAGATGTTCTTGAATTATTTAGATTAACAAATTTCTAAGTATATGTATACAATTGTAGCCTTGAGCAAGGAGAGATATATCAAATATTTATATCAAATAAATAAGACAATTAAATATGTGTGCAACTGCCACATGCTTGGCTCACATGCTGGACTTGGAAAAATGAATTGGGAAAAGCGCCGTCATCTTGCCATTGGCTCATTGGCTGACAAAGTGGTTTTATTTGCTATATTTACTAAGTTTAGGAAATATAGTTTGTTTTGAGTTAGGAAAATTTTGAAAATATTTGATGACTAGCTGTGTGGCTAAACTTCCAGTACTGCAACAGACTGTACTTCGCCTAAAAAATGTAGCTATCATTTGGGCTTTGACCCACTGTACATCGCTCCTATAAACATATATCCTATATACTATCTTAGGGCCAGATAAAGAGGCCTGAATATTCAGAATTCAAATTCCACAATTTTTAGGCATAGAGTTCATCAGAGAGTTCACGCATAGATTTCCCTTCCTTTTACAGATAAATGACCTTATCCACATTATGGAGTAAATGCCGTACATTAGCCTCCGCCACGGAGGCTATAATACGGAATTTGGGATCCAAAACCCCACATGTAGGAGAGCAGGGCACTTCCCCTGCTCTCCTATAATGCAGATTGGGGATCTGCCACCAGAGCCCTCTTTTAAAAATTCTGCATGCATCTCCAAGCACGTGGTATACTGGGTTGTACATAAGAGCTTAGCCCTTACTGTACAATTTACATGCCTATGCCCACAGTATCTCATACACATGGGGGAAGGCATGTCTCCCTTGTGGGGAGCTAATATTCGCACTGAATGCAGTAACGGATGGCTGCATACTCAGCACCAATTTTCAGCAGACTCCGGTACATAGTTTTCTGCTGGAGTAATGATCTGGGATTTCAGACCAAACTTCTGATTCTCCATTAACAGGGTCCACCTACACTGCTCACCCGCTAGTAATTGCAATCCAGTTCCTCCATCTGAAGTTGTCAGAAGTGCTTTGAGAGTCAGAGGCAGAGTCAGAAGTCATACACAAGCAAGAGCAAAGTACCAAATGTATATTCAAGGGAGAAATCTGAATCAGGATGAGGTCAGAATACATAATTGTAGACTACCTGCCATCTGGTTACCTGTAGATAAGTGCATTAAGGGTTTACATTTTAATTGCATACTCTATAGACATATCATTTTTATGGTGATTATAGTGTATATTATACTAGTCTAAAACCCATCATAAAGACGGGAAAAATATTGCCCATTCATTTCTTCCTCCCCAGTATCCCCATCATGTCTCCAGCCCCAATCATGTCTCCACCCCCTCCAGTATCCTCATCATGTCTCCAGCACCTCCTAGTATCCCCATCATGTCTCCAGCCACCGCCAGTATCCCCATCATATGTCTCCAGCCCCCCCAGTATTCTCAAGATGGTGGTGGCGAGTCCCTCCTCTGCTACCTAGCAAAAGCCTGTCCTTGTTGTTAGGTAGCAGAGGAGGGACGCCCTGCCGCCATCTCCACCTTACCTCTGCATTCTGGAAGTTTCTGCCACATCCTAGCTGGCCATCTTGGATGTGGCAAGAACTTCTTTGGTGCGGACAGAAGAAAGGGCAGCATTCGGCGGCCGGTCCCGATACTGGGAGCTTTCTGTCGCCTCTAAAGGTAAGTAAAAGGGACTCACAGGGAGGAGGTGGGAATGTATATAAGTGTGTGTGCTTGTGTGTGTGTTTTTTAAATTATTATTTTTCTGCCCCTCACCGTTGGGTATGCGCAGTAGCGTCCCAATGTGTGGACCCTACTGTGCATGCATATAAATGTAAGGAGCAGAATGGCTTTTATATAGATAGAGAGATCACAGGATTATAGGGCGATATATTGCGGAATATCTGGGGTTAATTCTACAATTTGGATGACCTTAGGCTTGTTTAAAGTGGGAACCAGGGTTGCAAATCAAAGATTTTATGTTATAATAAAAAGTATTATTACCTATTTTCCTATCTAATGGTCACATAGTAAAAATATTTGCTCAACTTGAATAGTAAAATAAAGCACTTACATTTGACTACCTAATAAAAAAGTATTTTAAGGCGCGAAAAAGAACTCCTTACTGAAAAGTGTGACTCTAAATATCTGACAAACAGTAATAACATGTAAACAAAATACAAAAACACACATTTATTGTATCTCTGCTTGGTAACACTGAAACACTGTATAAACTTGATTATTTTAATTCTGTTTAATCCAGTATCATTGTTTCATATATAGATTAAGCAAATTATTTACTTGTATTCTTTTTTTTCTTATTTTTCATTTTCACTGGACCGTTCAATGTCAGTTTGAAAAAATATATTTTAATTGATAGTGACAGGTTATTCCACTTTGTAAAAAATAAATGAGACATAATAAACATTTTCTGATTACAAAACAATTTATTTGCAAAATAAACAACATAATGCACTTCAGCTATTAAAAACTGCTTTGTTTTCTATTGAATGATATTAGGAAATCACACTATATGAAATGCTAACATGTAAAACAAGATGTCATTTGCATAAATGTGCAGAAGCTTAAGGCCTTACTGAATGTTCTGCTAGAAAAGTGCTTGTGCTATATTCTTTTTTTCTTTCATGCATAACAAATATATATTCATGCATTCTGTGAATGGAAATGAGTGTTTAAGGTGAGCTGCTTTTTTGCCAAATTGTACATTTTAACAAAGTATGCTATATTAGACATACGCTTTGCTGTGAACACATAGTGTAAATTCAACACCTTGCTTCAACATACTAGAATATACTAGAAAAAAAAAAAGGTTTTGTTTCACAGTTAGTTCTACTAATATAGCTGTAAAGTTCAATCCTTGTCTGAATCTTCCATTTTGGTATAAACATACCGTAGTTTAGATTAGTGGTTCAGATCATGTAGCTTTATAAATATATATATATCCACGAGTTTCCCTA
>WWET01002980.1:21213-33204 GCA_011038615.1 Limnodynastes dumerilii | reverse complement strand
ATTTTCAATTGCAGGGGAGTGGGTGGGGGGACAGCAAACTGATTATTTTTGGCATCTAGGGAAATACTTGAATAGTTGAATAGTTTATCTCTTTGATAAGAGGGGTTTCGCTTAGATATGAATATAAATGTGAATGCCAAGACATAGGGTTTCCATCTCATAGAATAAAGAGCCTATTGCTTGTGTACAGGGCTAAAACTGGTTGTTTGGCAAAAGGGTAATGACTTACTATACAAAGTAAGTTATTAAGTTATTAGTCATTTTAGGTTTTCCAGCTTAGAACCAGATGGCTTCCATTTTAAAGTTTGTCCCTGGTGCTCAGTTTTCTAGTTATGGTTTTGGTTAGGTTGCCTATAATTTGGAAGTGCTTACAGCCAAGAATTATTTAAATTAATTAGGGGGCAATAAATTGTGTGATTAGTTTTTAAGATAGTCAACCAATAGGTAAAATAAGGCTGAAGCCTAGGGCATTAGGGGTTAATACTAGCTAGCTGCAACCTGCACTGAGGGGTTTTCCTGCTGGAGGACAATGACGCATGATATAGTGGGGAAGCCTTTTACATTGGCTAGGAAGGAAAGACATTGTAAACATTGTGAAAGAAGCTAATTCATAGTTAAGATAAAGCTGCTTTTTAGGTGCTTATATTTAAAAGGGAATAAACTGCGCATGTGTAGTAACTTAATACACGCAATTTATGTATGATTTAAGAACGGGACGTCTCTGACTCACTGTTACGAACCTATTTCCTCAAGGTTCGTAATGACTTACGAAGATAAGAAGATTGGGTGGAGGGAACCATTTAAATGAGGAAATCTTGGCGTGGTTAGGCAAAACATACTTAATTAACCACCATAAGCACACAACTATGAACCTAAAGATAAGGTTGCCCTATGGCGTTCATTAGTCGGTTAAGAAACTGAAAACCGGGGGGCATGTCAGGGGAGTCGCCTTGCTACTAATTGCTCATAATTAAGAACCTAAATCAATCATAACAGTGAATATGGTCCAATGCCATTAACCTGGTGATGAAGGAAAATAGGAGTCTGTAACACTTAATCAGGCCTTGAGCATGTGAGGGGCAGTATGAAAGGGCAAATGAACAGGCAGAAACTCACTCACTTATACACAAATGGTAAAATACAAAGGGACAAACAGTGGATAAAGGGAGATGGAGACACAAGGGCAACAAGGAACTGAAGGGCACTCAGTAATCAATAGAATAATAAGCAGAGCAAGAGAGAGAGAGTAGAGAAGGAGAGCAGAGAGCATGCACAGACAGACAATCTGGAGATTTAACCGGCAACTAAACATTGCCTGGACTTATAAAGAGGCTGCTGTGCCCCGATTGTCCAGCAGCCTTACTATGGAACACATTGGTTGTTGCCGAACAACAGCTGTACACAGGAGAGTGTGCAATAATCCTCCAGACGGACGGCGCTCTCCTCATGGCTATTTTGCATGCTGTCATGTGGGAAGATGCCAGAGCGCCAGGAAAATAGTGGTGCCATGCGGTCCCAGTGAGGTGAATAGTTACACGCCGTTACTGTGGAGTTTAACACTAGTGGAGAAGAATTTAAGATCAGATCATTTATCAACTGTGAAAACACATTTGTCATCTATTTAATCACTTGTTGCTTTGGAGTCCAATATGTGAGCAGAACAACTAGGATGCTATGTTTGAGATTTATGGAACACCAATGAAATATTTTCAGTGGGAATAAGTCACATGCACTCTCACGTCACGTTAATAATGAGCATAAAGGAGATATTAATGTTATCACTTTAAAGGGGATTTAATTTTTCCGCACATTTCCTCTGAATCTACCACCCTCCAGTTTATTTCCATAGCCTCGTGTTCTATTACAACTCTTCCTTTGAAGAATGCCACCCTCCTCTAATCGGTCACAACCCTTGATATAGCTGCTATTATATCCCCCCCTCCCTTCTCTGCTCCAAGCTATACATATTTAGTTCCTCTAGCCTTTCTTGGTATGTTTTGTTACACAGGCCATGGATCATTTAAATTGCTCTTTTGTGCCCAGTCTCTAATGTATTTATGTCTTTTCTGTTGATATGGCCTCCAGAACTGAACACAGTATTCGAGGTGAGGTCATACCAACGATCTGTAAAGGGGCATCACTACTTCTCTCTCTCTGCTACTAATTCCTCTCCCTATGCAACCAAGCATCTGACTTGCCTTTCTCATTGCTCTGTTACTCTGTTGTCTATCCTGTAACCAAGATTGTATCCATGCAACTATCCAATTCCAAAATTTCCAGCTTATTTAACAGTGTGTGATGCGGCACAGTGTCAAAAGCCTTACTAATATCTAGATAAGCTATGTCTACAGCTCCCCCTTTATCTAATACTTTACTGACCCAATCAAAAAATTCAATAAGATTTGTTTGACATGATCTTCCCCCAGTGAATCCATGCTGCTTGGGAGCCTGTAATTTACTGGATTTAAGATAATGTACAATTTGTTCCTTTACCAGTGTTTCCATTAATTAACCTACTACTGATGTTAGGCTCACTGATTGGTAGTTTGACACGTCTTACCTAATTCCACTTTTATGCAGAGGGACGTCGTTTGCTATTTTCCAGTCCTCTGGAATCACCCCAATTATTAGCGACTGACTGAATAATTCAGTTAATGGTTTTGCTAGCACCCTTCTAATCACTTTTAGAATCCTTGGATGTATAAACTGATAAAGTAACCCTGACATTACCGCTTGCTAGATTGTGCCACTTGATATTATGATATTGCTTTTACTGACATTAACTTGTTTAATGTCCACCTTGTGAGTGAGTACCCACTTGAATTTCTACTATATTCATTCAATAATCTGCATTATGCTATCGGCGGTGGCCTGTGTCCTTGTTCTTTTATACACATAACAGGGTGGAACACAAAACAGGGATGAGGCTTGGATGCTTAAACTGAGAAAGGCTCAACTATTCTGCCAACACATGAAAGTCCACATACAGGTGTTGGAGCCAACTTTTACCGCATCCTGAAATAACTGACATCTTCAAACTAGTCACAGGATGGACTGGAACCTTGGAGAGCTGAGAAATCAGCAAAACCGTGAGTACACATACAGACCTTAATAGCTATATATGAAAAGCAAAGACTTATTCACAAACCTTGCAGAATTTGATCATTGGGTCTAACTGTGCTTTGTGTTGTTTAGACTATTGTTTGGATTATAAACAAATTGGGGTAGATCCAGAACTACGTTTGCCGTACATTTATTCGTGTAGTGTATTTTCGTGCGCGTAAGTTCTATACACTCCCCTAGACACACCCCTTGAACGTACGTATTTTGTCAAGATACGCTTTCCAAACCCTACCTTAACTTTTGCCAACGTAACCGCAGTGATCCGCTCACGTACGTATGGGCAAATTTACGCAGAACCGCAGTCATACTCACACATATATATGGGCAAGACGAATTTACGCAGCTAAGCACGCCCATACTATACACTTTAAATAGAAACCCCCGTCTAGTTAACGTATTTCAGACGTAATTTGGACTAACGTAAAATTGGCACGCCCACACGTAAGTATTTACGTGACACATTTGTGAATGGCCCATACGTACACAATTACGCTACGTTACGGGGCGTATTTTCTATGGTGCGCATGCGCAGTACTTACCAAAAGGCGATTTTACGTCTCCGCCTCGCAAGCGTTCTGGATCAGGCCCATTATTAGTGTTTGCGGAACTTTCTTTGAAGACTTGGGACTTGATTGGTATTTTTGAAGTGTGCCATTCTTTATTAAAGCAAGCAATTAGTTCTTAAAGTATATTTGATATCATTTATTAAAAAATGTCATACTCTTAGCAAATACAGCAATAATCAAAAAATAGTAGCAACAGTTCATGCAAATAAAGGTACTCAATCCCTTTTTCCACTCAGCTAGTGATCAGGTAGACTGATAGTTGGTGATCATTAATAGTAAAGTCCTTGGCAATGTATTGCAATCCAGCTGGATTTGATAGTTAGTAAACGATATTGAAAGATTGTTTTCCAGAGATAGATTGCAGATGTCACATGCAGCCAAGTATAGTGCTGATATTAATGTCTCCCAACTCTCAGAGGTAGTAGCCAGAGGTATGAATAAGTTGACAGTCAGATAGATAAACACTGCAGCTTACTGCTATATGGCTTGGAGATGGCAAGTGATCAGGGCAAGATTAACAATGGGGCTTAAAAGACTACAGTCCCAGGCCTCCATCTGAAAATAGGCCTCCACACACACTGCAGTGCATAAAGATGAATGTTATGAACTGACATTCTTCTCGAAAGCATACTACATAGTGTGGGCCCTTGATAATTTTCAGCCCCAGGCCCACATTGCCCTCAGTCCGGTTCAGTATTATATTGACATATATGACAGACTTACTTTTGGCAAACTCTAAGCAGCAATCCAAAAAATACTGTTATGTCTTTCTGGCACTTTTCCTGGGCTGCACCCACTCTTTGGCATAAAACTTTCCTAAAGCTCACCTCTTCAGACAAGCTTACCAAATTTTTCACACATTTCTTTACATTTCTATACCCTACTTACAACTAGTTTGCTATCCAGTTTTCATTTATGTCACATGATTAACACAAACTCGAACACTTTCCATACTAAGCTTGACCTCAGTATTGATACTAACACTGCTGTGGATAATGCAGAGCACTGACCACTTTTACCATACAACCTAGCTGGTCCAATGTGTGATATGTAGCACTTACATATAAATTCCAGGGGCTAGATTCTAGCTCTCACTTTCCTATTACTTACCAAAAAATGTCAGCTAGAATCTGATTGGTTAGTAAATCTGGCCCCAAATGTCTTATAGACTGTGAGCTTGTGGCAGGGCCCTCAACCCAATTTGTTTGGACCGGATCGAGAGGTACACAATGGGCCTGATCCAGATCAACGATGTAGCGCTGAGCGTGCTAACGCTCAGCGTTACGTCGCTGACTCCCCCTGGCACTCCCCCTGTGCGGGCGTATGGCCCCTTCCTTACGCCGGCTAAAGGCTACCCTAACTTCAGCCGGCGTTATTAGGAATTGATACATGATGGAAAGTTCTATTTAATCACACATTTGAATTAAATATGACAGAAACAGCATCTCCCACCCCACCAACAATGACAGTGGCCAAAACAAATATGAAATAAAATTAGCAAAATAAAAAATCTGAAATAAATATGCTGTTTACAATGATCGCAATTAATAGGCGTAATTTTTTGATATGGTTTTGCCTTTTTAATGTTATGTAAATGCTTGTATTTTATTCTAATGTTTATCTAAACTTGGCATTGATTTAGAACTGACAATTTAACTGCAATTAACTGTTTGTGTGTATGTGGGGGTGGGGTTTATTTCTCTCTTGTATTTTATTCTATTGTAAAGCTTGGCTTGTATAAGTGTTATTGTTTAATTATAAATTGTTACTGGTTTGGACAATTTCACTTTTTATTGTCTGTGGGGTGTTGTTGCAAGGGAAGTGTTTTGTGCACTTGCTCTCTTATGGTATGTTATTGCAAAGTTTGCTGTTTTTGATAATTTCATTGTGGATGGGATAGGTTCTGTTGGTCTTGTATTTTTTGTGAATGTTTTTTAGCTAGGGATTGTAAACAGTGCCATTATTGTGTTTATGCTGGTTTTGCTCAGTTCATATCATGTGAGTGGAGTGGGGTTGTGTCATAATATGTCTGACTTTCTTGTATTTAATTGTATTGTATAGCTGGTATTGGTTTCCAATCCTAGCTTTACATTTGAATTAAATACAATAGAGCAACAGCGTCCCTCACCGCACGGTCAGGTAAACGAAGTTAAGTTGGAAAAAGTTATGAAAATATTATACAAGTATTAGAATATATATCCAGCCTGTGGGGAGGGGGAGGCTGTTGCTCTCTTGTAATTTCTGCAACTGTTTAGCTAGTATTGGAATAAGTAAATTCTTTTTTCTTTGAACCTTCTTTGTGCTTTCAGATACTTTATTTTGCATTGTTGCTACACTTTTGTTATATATATATTGTTTTTTGGGGGGGGGCACCATCATTATCTTGTCTCCGGGCGACTGGCAAGAACTTACGCCACTGCTTACAAATACTACATAAACTGCTGCATTTTACAGGTGGAACAGAGCATTTCAGGTGAGAGGAAGATATCATTTAGTTTTGATGCATATAAAGCACCAAATGTGCCCCCTCAATAAATATTCCTCAGAGTTTATAGGATTATTTCCCACTATAATATCCTCTGTTTATGATTATGACACAAATTATGTCCCTTGTTATGGTATTTTGCAATTTTACTTAAACAGAGCAGACATTTTTTGCAAGTCAAATGTCCATAAAAATGCATAAATAAAAAGGAAATTAAATGTTAAATGTTCTATCCACCAAATACAATAATATTATTAATATTATTAAGATATTGAACAGAAAAATCAATCACTTGGCTATATGCAATATTCTTTAGGCAAGCTCTATTATATGCCCAATGCAAAAATGTGTATATATATACTAGAGTAGAGTAGTGTGAAAGACGTGAGTATTTATGTATTTCTACTTATTATTAATGTTATTATTCATCTCATATAGTATTGTTCCCTGTCTCTCTCCTGTATATCTCCCCCATACACAAATGTCACCCAGCTCTCACCCTCTTTCTCCGGGCTGCTTCACTGTCGCCCCTGTCTCGGGGTCGCGCCTGTCACTAGGACGCGCGGCAGATCCCCGTCTGTTGCTAGGAGTGACGTCATGCTCGAGCTCCCGCGAAATGAGCGCTGGCGAGCGTGAACGCGCGACCTGGGCGCGGCTTATGGTGATGATGAGAGTCTTGTGAGGGCGCTGGGGTTGTATAAAGGGCATTAAGCTCAGGGCTCATCTGTAGCCCTAGATCGTTAGTGACTAAGAAATAGCTAGCCCAGTGATGCTGTCTGCATCAGATACAATAGACTCTAATCTTATGTACATTATCTTATGTATATGCTAATGATTTATATAGGTCTATTAGCCAGTTGTGGCAGCCATTGGGAGCTACAAAGTTTTGTCTAAGGAAGCGGGTCTCATCTATTTTTGGGGAGAATACCATTTAACCACTGGAATCGGTACTACTTTGCCTACATTGTAAACACATACCCATTACTCATATACTTTATTTTAGGTTTACAGTAGACAGGGCCGGTGCTAGGTCCCTGGGCACCCTAGGCGAAGTTTGGCCTGTCTCCCCCCCCTCCCCCTCTGCACCACACCGTCTTTATATGCGCCCCTTCATATGCCCCTTCAGGCCTCTATGCCCTCTTCATATTCCCCTTCATACCTCTAATTAGGTATTGTAGGCCCCCATCCCCAGTTTTAATTAGGTATTGCAGCCCCCTCCCTAGTTTTACTCATATATTGCAGCCCCTCCCCCTCCCTAGTTTTACTCATATATTGCAGCCCCCACCCTAGTTTTACTCATATATAGCAGGTCACCCTTCTTAGTTTTACTCATATATAGCAGCCCCTCCCTAGTTTTACTCATATATTGCAGGCCAGGCCTCCCCTCCCTAGTTTTAACCATACAGAACCCCCCTCCCTAGACCCCAGGCCCCACAGTCACCAATCACTTACGTGACTTACCTGCTCCTAACTCCTCCTCAGCGTGCTCTCTCTGTCTGATGAATGATACGCAGCACAACCCTGGGGTCACGCAGCGTCATTGATCAGAGAGGAGATGCTGCGGATAGAGCCAGTCGCAGAGTCTGCTGCGGCGCTGAGGTGAGTAAAGGGGGTGACGGAGCCTCATCTCTCAGTCACCTCCTTTACTCACCGCAGCAGCAGACGTACACACAAAAGGTAGGTAAATGCAAGCGGGGGGGCTGCTCCTGCCCCCCCTGGCCCATCGCTCCAGGCGATCGCCTAAGATCGCCTAATGGTAGCACCGGCCCTGCCTGCATCCAAAGTATACAATTAACTTGGCTCCCTCTGAATTCAACATGGTTTAGCCTAGGTGTAACTAAGTCCATGCACTTAACAAGGTCTGGATCCAGCCCAATGTGTTTTAAAAATGAACTTACATTAGCCCTGAGCTGTTGCAAAATTTTAGGTGTAAGCACTGGCAATAAAGTCTGCTACTGCACTTGCAGCAGCACTAAAACACCCACCATTATCTGACGACAGCTCATCTGGCATGGGAATACATAATGATGAGGAACACATCCTGATCACCCTCAGGACACAAGAAGGGTCTCACCTTAGACAAGATCATGTAACCTAATGACCTGCAGTGCAACTGAATGCCCCTCTGTGTGTATAAAAAGCAGGGTCATTTCTCTATTGAGCACAACTTTTGTTTTCCCTTTTGCAGATATTTTCTGTGTATATACGTTTTTGATGTCTTCAAATTTGTAGTCAAATTTTCACTGTTTTGATTTTTTTATGGAAATTATGGTCCGTAACCCCCCACGTCCCCCCGTCCCCCAATATCATGGTTAATTTGTCTCCAAGTGCAAACAGTATTCCGAAAGAAATAAAAGAAAAATGCAGTTTTGCAATTGGTTGGATTTAAGGTTGAATTTAGAACACTATTAGTAAAATGTCAAGGCACATTATTTATTTCTTTTCATTTTTCTTATTTTAACAAGCTTGCAAAAGTATTACCTGCTAATGAAAGCCACTGCATTACTCAGTGTTTGTATAGATAAAAGGTTACGAATAAGCAATAAACAATTATTTTCTGCCTTCGAAAAAAATGCTAAATGATTCATTTCTAGAAAGCTGTAAATGTTTTATTCACCTTAAAAACAAAATCTGAGAAATATTTTAGTAATTATTCTTGCCTTTGAATGTAGATTCTGTTTTGCTACTAGGAAAGCTCCCATACGTTACTTATTAATAAAACATTTAGTAGCTTGATATGAAAAAAACACCAATAATAAATGCAATAAAACCACCATCAACAGATTCTATGGACAATAGAAATTGGCTTTATTATTTCAATTGGAAACATTAAGAGCTTACAAATTCTGTAATAAAATGTTATACTTGTTCCTTTTTCTTATTAATAATAATAATAATAATAATAATAATAATAATAATAATAATAATAACGGTCAAGTCAAGAGTTCAAACTGGTGACTAAGATGTTTAATATAAAAATTAAAAGGCAACAACAACACACACACACACACACATACATACACATTTATTCTTCAATAGTCCAAAGGTACATTTTGTTGCCCCTCTTAAAGCTATATATGTCTCAATATGCTTGTGCTGGATTCAGGTCTATGAAATCAAAAGAGGTGTCATTAGCCAGAAATGACACTCAAATTTAGAATAATTTTAAAGAAGAGAAAAGGCTTAATGCATATTAGTATCATCACATTTTTCCACTCTTAAACTTGCCATAGAGCGATGGCTGGTGTAGGATATAGAAGTCATTGCATGATTATGTTTCCAAGACAGATCTGAACATTCAGGAAGTGATAGTGGTGATGATATATATACCATTACAATAACAATGACAGATATTATAAGTCTCAGCCATTAGTTGAGGTATAGTGCTGGAAAATGAATGCAATCCATATGGATATTTATTTTTTAACATAATCTGATTGGAATGAAGCAGTAAACATAGAATGCAATTCACACTTATTTGTACAGCGCAGACCCTGCATTGAAGATTGATAATAAGGTGGTGCACAATAGTTCCTAACACTGAGAATCTTGAAAATGTATTAAAATAAACATCTCCCAGGTTCCACCAAATTGCATCCAGTTCTGCCCACAAATGGCCATATTTTGTCAAATTTCCACCTGTTTTCTCATAAGCCTTGCCCCTTTTGTGGGCCACATATTGGGTTAGTCCACAGAGGACAATTGGGAGGGATATATCACTTTCTCATAAGATACCCAGAAGTTTATAAGGTTTAGTGTAAACATCCACACTACATACAAAGATTTGGCAGGGTAAAGTGTGGCTTATCTGTACGCCAGCCTCATTTGCCGAGCTAACATACGGATTTTGGTATCCAACATGACATCCAACGTGACATCTGGATCTGGCCCATGGGGTCTACGTATCCTCTGCATTAAATTAAATTGATTGTATTGAGAGCTATCAACACAGTGAACCATTAATTCTGTACGCCAGCCTCATTTGCAGAGCTAACATACGGATTTTGGTATCCAACATGACATCCAACGTGACATCTGGATCTGGCCCATGGGGTCTACGTATCCTCTGCATTAAATTAAATTGATTGTATTGGGAGCTATCAACACAGTGAACCAATAATAAATGCATTTATTTTCACACTTTAATATATTAATTAAATAATAAAAATTCCATTTAACTTATATTGGTCATAACTTAATTCCAATTAAAGAATTAAAAAAAAATCTATAGAAGAAAAAAACACATGAAGATGTGCTGCAAAATACTGATCTTTCGGGTTGGGTTCATAGCTGCTTTGTCTTACAGTGAAGGTCTTGAGAGATAATGACATAGGACCATATTCACAATTAAGAGCGAGTTAGGTGCGGACAGATCCCGTACTGCCCCTCAACCCACCCTCATTTTTCAGGAACCTTATGGCACTTAAGATTGGCGTAGGGCTTCCTTAAGTAACCGTGCATATTTTTACCCTCCCCCGCTCTCCCCGGCTAATCTAAATCTCTTCCCCTCCCACTTCTAACTAAAACCTTATTAGCATTAGCACGCCTCCTTCTGCTTAAACTACTCCATTCACAGAGGCAATCTAAGTACCTAAGTGGGACGTAGATTGCGTAAACGACCTACTACGCATAGGTAATAGGTCATTTCTCAAAAGACCGTGCTTAAGAAGCAGCTGCTTCCTAAGTGTAAATACGGTCCACCATAATCTCAAACTTCATTGTAGTAGTGCTCCCAGTCCCACTACTTCACAGACCGGTGAGCCACAGTGCTGGCAGAGCACTTTCTGCACTGCAGGTTTCTTCCCGGTCCTTGTACCTGTCACTGAACCTTGTAGACTCAGCAAAATTAATCAAGGGCTTCTAGGATTTATTAAAGGAAAAGCAAACCTCACAAGGCTTGGTTGTTGGGAACGCTTTCAAAAATATAATTTTTTTTTTACTTTCACAAAATTTTGATTTAATGAAATTTTGCAATACAAATATAATTAAAATAACATATGATAAAATATATTCCCGTGTCAGCAAACTGCATTATAAACTAGTGATAACAGTGACTACTGATGACGCTGTCAAAATGTACAGTGATTGGGGTGAGGTGCGAGTTTATTCTTCTGCTGCTGAAAGTATATAGGAGATACCCTAACTCTTATAGGTAAGTACAGAATGTCAGACAGATAAATACCCAGCGCTAGGTATTTTATATCTAGATATCTATATCTAATCTAATCCTCCCATTTTAACTAATATTATCTATTTTACTTTTTCACTTTTTCTATATAAATAAATATTTTTCACCCACACTCTAGTTTATTTTGTCATATTTGTTTGTTTTATTTTATTTTATTTTATTTACTTGTTTGTTTTGTCCTGGTGCAGCATTCACTTGGGTCATTCTAATGTACCCAGCCCTTGATTGACAAGTCTCCACACATAGAACCACACCCTGGCTGGACCTTCTGCCATTTTTCCCTCAATCACCTGTGACCCTATAAACTATATATAGGTGAAGAATAGTGCTGCTAGACCTTTTGGACTTCTTATCCTGATGAAGCCCCTACACAGAGGGGCAAAACGCGTTGATAGGAGAGCTCTCCAACGTCCAATCATCGTATACAGTGTCCCAGTTGCGCTGACTACAGTCAGCTGGGGAACGGCAAAGACAAGTGTCCACACACCACCGCTATATGGGGAGACTCAGAGCAGCACGCTAGACACATAGGGCTCTATTTATGGACAGCGCATAAATCTGGGGAGTGATCCAATCCAGCTTATCATCGCAGCGAGCCTGGACACTTCACTCCCCAGATTTATAAAAAC
>WWET01002979.1:148510-184465 GCA_011038615.1 Limnodynastes dumerilii | reverse complement strand
GGGGAGGGGCACCTGTGACAACGGAGTTTTGTCTTATTTCAATTGTTCAGTTGACACCCCCATCGGCCACCTTGTCTCTACCCAAATTTTATAGTCAAAGATTGCTATAGGCAAATTTATAGCCTGATTTAATTCTATCCAGGTTCATTTGTCATTTAATAAATCTATGTCCCCTTTTAAAATCCAAATCAGTTGTATGTGTCTTTATTTCAGGGGCAAGGGTGGGAGCTGGGGCGGTTAGGGGGTTATTGGCAAGTGTGGGGTTATTGGCAAGTGTAGGATTTTCAGCCTTTGCTCGTTTAAGCATATTTTCCCAAAGGGGATCCATGTCATGGTCCTTATGTGTTCTGAATGGCAGATATCACTGTGCCAGCAGGTTGTGTTGTTATTCCAGGTTCCTTTATCTACAACTTGTATACAATTTTCATTTAAAAAACCACATTACCAGATTCCAACAGCCTGTATCTTCATCTTATCACAAAAGTTATGTGTTATTGGCATGCTGGCTGATTTAAAGTTTCTTGACCATCTCCCTCAGTGAAGCCCCAGTACGGGTCATATATTATTTACCCTCAATGCCAACCTATATTGTAGGCTTGTCTATCTTTCTTCAGGAACAGAGTGTAAAGGCCTTATTTTATGTTTGAAAAAAACGGCACTGGGGTTACCCAGTGGTTAACAGGGAGATTATTGGTGCTTTTAATGCATTTAATGGTGCTTTACTTTTCCTCCCAAACAAACTGGAAAAAAGGTTACAGAACTGACCAGTACCACGAAACTAGGGGAAGTATTGAAGATCACAAGGACTTTGACAAGCGTACAACCAACCGGGTCACCAGTCTGTATCCAGATCTTTGGTGTCCTATTCAAGAGTATCTTTAAATATTTCAACATATACCAAGTTACTACAGCCCTTCAAACCTTGTGGAAATTCCTCAGCAAAATTTGATGGTCTGGATTCAGGAGTTATTTGATAAATGTAAGATCCAATGACCATTTTACACAGTGAACTGACCCATGAATGAATGAATATTCATTCATACATATAACACCCAGTTATATGAAGTTGGAGAACTCAAGGGCAAGATTCACGTGGCAGCCAACTAATACAAGGGATTCCAAGTTGAGTACAAGTCTAAGATTAGTTCCACCAGCACAACAGCAAGCCAGGTATTACACTCTCTGTGCAATTTCATGTCCTTGAGCCCTCCCACCAACTTTGTGTAGGACATGTACTGTTTGACAAAATAAGCACCTCAGTGCCAGACAGGTACACTGCTGTGGCCGAAGTGTTTGGTCCACCAAAGGCCAATTTTTTTATTTTTTTTTAAGTAAAATAAAGGCTGAAAAAAATGATAAAATAATCTGTGTTTTGGCATGGAGATGGAATTCAGGCTAACGGGTCAATATCCTCAAGGTTTGAGTTGTCACCCTCCTCCCCACTATCCTCATCACTTTTGTTAATATCATCATCATACCATATTAACTCATCCCCACCTAGACTCAACCGTGACATTGGGCCGAATCCAGAACTACGGCCATCAGGTACGAGTGGCCGTAAAATGGTGATTGCTAGCTACTGTGCATGCGTAGTAACTATGTACATAATCTACGTATTGTTTCGGTACATAGATTGCGTATATGCGGTCTTTAAAACCGCATATACGCAATCTACGTACAGAAACAATACGTAGATTACCTGACATTGCACTTAAACCTAGGATCAAGCAATGTTGCCAAAATATAGTGATCATTTTCCAAGATCTGGTTAACCCTGGTGTCCTGCCGAAAAGAATTTAGAACTTGATCGACAAGTCCAACATACTTGCCCGATTTGCCTACCATAATCTCCTCCTTCAGCGTCTCTAGCTTTGTTTCATCAGCTTAATTAAGGGGATGACCTGACTGATGCTGGCAGAATCAGAACGGACTTCATAGGTTACAAGGTTTTAGTATCTTACATAACACAGAGATTATTCTCCAGTGTGTTGCAGAAAGGTAACATCCCTCTCTCTTTATGTCATGGCTTGAGGTGTACATCTTTATAGCTTGCTGTTGTTCCTCCAGTCACTGCAGCATATACAGTGTGAAATTCATCTAGTTACTACCTCTTGCTTCAGTTGGTGTGATGGCAAATGGAACTTTTCTTGATGCAAAGTTTGGCAGGTGTTGCTGAATGTCAGAAGGGGCCAATGATTTTACATGTCACAGCAAGCATCTCCTGCACAGATCTGTCATTTTTTTAAGAAATGCTGCACCACAAAGTTGGTTGTGTTCACAAAACATATATGCGCATTGCGTTTATGGTCAAATTTGCCAATTCGCAATGTGCGTAAAATATTTCTTCCGCTATCCGAAACCACAAAGCTTGAGGACAGTTGTATTGGGGTCAGACAGTTAGCTAAGACATCATGTAATTTACCAAAATATTGACACCAGTATGCTTCTTCATGAACCCGGTCATGCATAGAGCAGCCTGTCTGTGAATGACTTGGTGTTGAGCGACTGCTGATGCTGTAGCTGAAGGTGATTCCCCTAACCAGAATGCTGCCACAGTCATGTAATCTTTTGTTTGACCAGTATCGCTTGTCCACATATCTGTAGTTATATGTATGGTCTGTACAATGGACTTTGTAGACAACAAATCACTTTTCTTTTTATCTCACGGTATAGTTCAGGAATTGCTGTCCTGGAAAAGTAGAATCATGATGGAATTTGATAGCGTGGACACATGACCTCAACGGGTGTATTAACTGCAGATATACTGCTATCATAACTGTCATGGCTTTAGTTATGCACTTTGCTACAGGGTGGCATCTGTCATACTTCATTCCTCTAGCAAAAGCTTGTTCCACAGATAACTTCTGCTGCAGCAGCAGCAGCACCAATTGTTTTGGTAACAGATTCTTTAAGGGAGTAGTAGTTGACTCCAAAGTCTGACTTTCTTCGATACAAACAACATCCTTCTCCACATTGCTATCCACTAGTTCTACAACACCTTCATCATTATCATAATCATCATTATTATTTTCATCAGCTAGACAACTAGCACCCTCAACTTGTGGCTGATTTTCTACTACCACCATTGCATCCTCAATTTCAATATCAATGCCAACAGCATCATTATTTTGACAAATGGTGGTCATCATGACATTTGGAGAAGGAAATGTAAGAGGCTTCTCTAAAGTTACTGTGTCCTCAGAATCATAACTGTAGGAATCACAGCCAGATGTTGTGGACAACCTTTCACTCTCCTCATTTATTTTTGAAGGCAACATTTTTGTGGGGGACTTTCTTTTTTCCCCCGTATGGATTTGCCTGATTTACAGGGGACTGATCCTCCCTGGCTTTCTTTGGAAATGGATTTTGCTGTGGAGACTCTAGTGCATGTAACAGTAGCAGCACCAGCAACCGCAAATAATGGCTATGGTCTGATCCTTTCCTTTCCACTACATGTAGTGTATGGTATGTTGGCAATATAATATTTGTCTGCTATCACTTTTCCAATATGACTTTCTGATTAAGTTTTATGAGGCAGTGATGACAAGTTTGCCGTTTGGAGGTGCCGTCGCTTATGCTTTCCTTTTAAACCTGTACTATATTCACTGGTAAACATTGCTAAAGTACTAGGAGGACTGACAGTCCCTGCACTTTTACAACAAGGATGCACCAGTTCTGTAGACTGTTGCTTCATTATGAAATTTTATTTAATAGAATAATTTAATAATTAGTGATGTAGAAAAAAACATAAAATTTGGTTTAAGATGTTGTAGTTGTAACTGGTGTGTACAAGGAATGCACAGTACACTATACTGAGAACGTTTGCAAATCTCCACAGCTTACAGCGTGCCTAATAAAGAGAATCAATAGAAAACAACACTTTTTAAAACAGAGGTGCCCAAGTACATTGCAAACCATATGCGTTACAAAATGAGCTTGCCTAGTAGAGAGAGATTTAATGACCGCAATCACTGATTTGAATCAATAGAAAACAGAATTTTTTTAAACAGAGGTGCCCAAGTACGTTGCAAAACGTATGTGTTACAAAAGGAAGTAGATTGAATTTGTGCAGCGTGCCTAATAAAAAAAGAGTTTTAATGACCACAATCACTGATTTGAATCAATAGAAAGTAGGAATCGTTTAAATCGTTATCCCTTCTCTCTAAGTGACTGATTGCATTTTTCCCTTTGAGGAAAAAGAACCAGAAAAGACACTTTGTATTTAACTAAAGTAGCTACAAAGACATTATTATTTTAAAATCCGAACTTGAATCATTTTAAAAACTGATTTGCTTAATATAGAATGCTGGTATGTTAGTGTTATAGTATTTTGGCACGGGACTTTTATGAAAAGTGCTCCTCATTACTTACTATCCTATGCATTTTTTGTGATTTGACCAATGCTGTTATTCACACATTTTAGAACGTTTATTAGTTTTTAACCCACAGCACGTGAAGTTTATTGATTGTAAAGTCATTTCACCATGTTTATCATTTTTTTGTTAATGTATTATATTTTTATCAGTTTTTCACCCATGATTTAATTAGCTGCTAGTTAAGAATACCAAGAAGTCTGTTTCACATTGCATGGATAGTCATTGTGACTAGACAATCTACGTAGCCTTCAGGCATGTAGACTGACTATGTGCCGTCTTTTAAGACCGCACACAGTTTTTTAAGAAGAGGTATGTGTTACATGCCGCCACTCTAATAGTGGCGAAATGTAAGTTATTACCTTGTTTGCTGACTTGTCCCTGTGCCTCTGTGTAAATGTTTTCCTGAAGGCCATTACACTTTGCATGGCCTGCACATGTCTTTTATCAGCTGCCTTTATCAGCTGCTGCTGCTTAGAGTAGGGACGGCCTTCTCCCTCTGTCTTTTATAGCCTTCCGGCTTCAGGGATTGCAGAAAGGACTCCAGCCAATAATTTTCCCTGTTTTGGAGAGCTGGCCAATCAATTGCCAGCAGTCTCCTTATAAGCTCCAGCAGTGCTATTCCTCACTGATGGTTATAGCTCTAGTTCTCTAGTCTGTGTCTAGCTCTGCTATTGTTCTCTACCTTTTGCCTTTTTCTTGTGATCTCTGAGTGTTCCTACTCAACAGCAATCCTGTGCGGCCTCCGTAGTTAGGGAAAGTGAGTGGGGGGACACATTTATATAAGCCAGACAGAGAGTGACTGAGATTACTTAAGGGGAAAATATGCATAGGAACTTAATGTTGCCTATGGCGCTTGTAAATGCCATTAGGCACCTAAAAACAGGGTAGGGACGTGGAAGATCACTGACAATTTAGGTGCATTGTTTTGGGATTCCAGACATATGGATTTCACACTTAAGTGTGTATACCATAAAAAGTGTCTTGAACTGCCCTGCCCTGAATGAATTGCTCACTTTTACTGAATTATCTAACTGCCACTGTTTCTATTAGGATGGGCACAGAGCAGTAGAGAAATATCCCCTATTATGTCGCTAATAGGATGGGAGAATGTAAAGACAGGTAAAAAGTTAGTAGAATGAGCAGGAACAAGGTAAGCAAAGGAGCAAAGGGAAGAGCTGAAAGCAATGGTAATAAGAGTGAGTAGAGCACAGCAGGGAGGCAAGATGAGAGGGGATGTCCGTATGAAAGTTAAGATGCTGCAGGATCCTACATTTGATTTCTGTTGCTGTTGCAGTTCCGGCTCCAGTCTAGAGTAAAGATAGAGCCAGGAGCAGGAGCTTGGAGAAGGTAAGGAATCTATTTTTTTTTTTATTAACCTGAGTTTTGGACTCCAAGAGCTATATTTTTTTAAATGATTTGGCAAACTTGCCGGAGTTTGCAAGTATTTACCGGCAATTTCAAAATCACCGTATTTATAATTGTAAACTCAACGCATGTTTTTTTTTTTTTTTTAATATGTCAGTTTAAATTGTGATGTGTTTTTTTTCAGCCACAACATTTAAATTTACTAAACAGCGATTTTTGAAATGGTTGAAAAATTGCCCCAAATTCTGTCAAGAAAATAGAGGTGGGTGTTTATCAATAAAAAAAAACTTCAGCGAAAGCTATTAACCCATTAATGTTATTAATGACATGCCACCGCATACATAATGTCCCCCATACACATAATGAGAAACATTATGAACCTGCTTCACAGGTGCGTATATTTAGAAAGAAATATACTGTGCATGCATGGTACCTTAATATACGCAATTTACATTGGACTTAAGAACAGGACGGCTCTGAATCACCCTTACGAACCTATTTGTTCTAGGTTCGTAGTGACTTAATAAGGAAGGGGCATGAGGGGAAAAGTTAAGAAGAAAGATAAGAAGATTGGGTGGAGGGAGGCATTTAAATGTGGATGTGGCTAGGCAGAAACGTTCGGAATTAGCTACCCTATGCACACAACTAAGAATCTAAAGATAAGGGTGCCCTATGGCATTCAAAGTCGGTTAAGAAGTTGAAAACCGGGGACATGTCAGGGGAGTCGCCTGCTAGTAGTTGCGCATAATTAAGAACCTAAAGCCTTCTTAAGTGTAAATCAGGTCCATTGTGCCCCATATAAATAATGAGAATCATAATGTCCGCTGTACACAGAGTGAATAAAGTTGTCCCCCGTTCTTAAGGAATTAATAAGGTGTCCACCGTAGTGTCATAGATATTGGTCCATTGTTCTGAGAGAACAAATGCACACACAATTATGTTGAACCAATGAAACTCATTGCAGTGACCACTTGCATTAGGAGTGGAGTACTGTGGGAGGGAAGAAGTGAACAAGTTTATAGCTAAATATTTGTGCAAGACACAGGCCTTGTCTATATTCATGAAGCTGCTGACAACCGGCACGTCACAGCCTATACCGAACCATTGCAGTAACATTGGGCCTGATCCAGACCTACGCCCGCCGTCGCTAGGCAAGATGTTGCCCGGCGTCGCTACGGCAACGCCCGATCGTGGATTGGGCGTCCGTAGCAGCGCCGTAGGGACGCTGGAGGGGACGTCCCCCAGCGTCCCTACATTCAGGTTAGTGTAGGTGGGCGAGGGGAGCTAGTTAAATTAGGATGGGAGGGCGGTCTAGGTGGCCATACGCTCCTGTGCGGGCGTATGGCCCAATCCTTATGCCGGCTGAAGTTAGGGTAGCCTTCAGCCGGCGTAAGGAAGGGGCGATACGCCCGCACAGGGGGAGTGTCGGTCAAAGTGAACGCCGATACGCTGAGCTTTAGTAAGCACAGCGCATCGGTGTAGGTCTGGATCAGGCCCATTGGGCCTGATCCAGACTTACGCTCATGAAACGCTCTTGTGCGTAGTGTATTTACACCAGCGTACCTACGATGCACTCGCCTAGGCACTCCCATTATTCGTACTTACTTTAGCCGCCTTACGCCGAGCAAACCCTACCCTAACTTTTCTGATCATAACCTCTGGCGTCTGTAAGCTGCTTGCGTAGTAACAACGCTTAGCACGCCCATACTGTACGATGTAATTGCCTCACCCCGCCCTCGGTGCATATTTACGGATTTCCTATGGCAGACTTTTGTTGCATAACATCTGCCCCGTGCATGCACAGTAAGTACAAATGGCCGTTTTTACGCTTACGAACAACGTAAAAATGCACCCAAGCGTAGGTCTGGATCAGGTCCATTGAGCCTTTCAAATGCTTCACTTAAAGTATGGGAATGCTACTTAGCAATTATGTTGTGTATTGGAATAAAGAGAAGAAATATAGCTTATCTTCAATACTATTACCACATTGTCAATGAAGTGCTCACACTAAGCATTTCCATAACACATAACAGTTAACTGCCCAGCAATTGCTCTTGCATTGTTGGGAATGGGAACGTAACAGAATTACAATGAAATGCAAGCTGCCATACTTACGTATATTTAGTTTGTAGTTTTTGACTTTTTTGCTATAGATTAATTTAAAGTGATAATTTATATGCTATAAAGGAAATCATAATAGTTTGTTGCCAGTAGTTTCAAGTGTGAAAAGGAAAAAGAGGAGATGACCCTCTTAACATTAAAGTAGGAGGTGCACCCCATGTGTCCTCTACACTTAACAAAGAGAAGGAGGGCTTCAAATTGAGTAACACCAATTGAAAGGTTGTTCAAGTTCAGTATTAACCTTTATATTTTTAATTAAAATACAAAAGGACATCAGTATATACTCTCCATAACCTGAATCCCATTTCTTCTCTGCAAAACTTTTTTTTTTGCATTCTATTATAAATGTTGCTGAATTATCCAGTTGCTCATGTGTGAATATACAAGATGTTGCACTACACAGCACCACTTTGCAATGTCTGTAAAAAAAAAAAAAAAAATGTCACATTTGTGTAGAAATAGTATAATGTAAATGTAAATACATTGAAGGCTCCAACATTGGGCCAGCACGCCCTGGTTTATATTTGATGTGCTGCCCAAATAACTATTGCTCTAACTTTAAGACCTCTACAATAACTCTATTTAGGCAGGTAACAGATATCCACATATTCTGTGCTTCCGCAATACACCTCTACTATTATCAAGCACTGAAAATCTTCACCCCCATATGCACAGTCCTGATGCATAGAATATGGTATGTCTCCTCCATGGAGTAAATTTCTAAGCTTATAAAATATTTTCCCAAAAAAATGTTCAAATACAGTTTACCTCTTTCAGGAAATTCCTAAACCTCAACTGCCAATTACATGTTAAGGAAAGGCAAGCATTGTCCCCTCTTTAAGCCAGATTTACTAAAGTCGATTTTGAAAAACTTACCAGAGATTGGTTGCAATCTCCATCGAGTTTTAAATAGCTGAATTTACAAAAGTAAATTCAGCATAAACTCGCTGAAGATGAAACTTTTTCTAACTCGTCGCTACGATGAGCTTAAAAAGCCAGGACATACAAATCGCTGTATTTACTAAACAGCGATTTGTAAAATCTCTGTTAAGTCACCTCAAAATCTAATGAGAAAATAGAGGTGGGTATGAGCGTTGAGTTGGTTAAACTTGAAGATTCCGCCAGAGCTTATATATAGAGGTCCAAAAATTACTGTCAGTCATTTGCCCCAGGACACAGAAGAAGAAGGACGGCCTACAGCATCTCATACGAAGAGGGATGGAGATTTTGCAACAGAGATCTCAGAGTCTTCTAGCAACTCTTATAAATCCTGAAGAGAATTGTAAGTAGGCTTTTACAAATTTTTTCAACACATTTTTTAGACAAATAACCCTTGAAAACTTTAAAACACACATTTTTTATTACTATAGGGGGCATTAAGGGAACCATTGTTATTATTATCGGGCACTATGTTTATTCTTAAGATTGGGTACTATGTTTACTATGATTATTAGAATTCGGCAGTATGTTAATTATTATTATTAGGATTGAGCAATATGTTTACTATGATTATTAGGATTGGGCACTATGTATATAATTCTTCCATCAGTCTCCCCTTCCCGTCCCATCCCCATCCTTATCCCCCTCCATCATGCCTCACCTTGCTCCTGCAACCCTTCCAATCTCATTCAAATCACCCCTCTTCAATCTCTCCCATTCTCCTGCACCCTGTGGAATGCCAGATCTATTTGCAACAAGCTTCCTGCCATCCATGACCTCTTTATCTACAACTCTTACAACCTTCTCGCCGTTACTGAAACCTGGCTCTCCACCTCTGATACTGCTTCTCCTGCTGCCCTCTCCTATGGTGGCCTCTTCTTCTCCCTCACCCCTAGGCCAGGCGACCGCTCTGGCGGTGGTGTGACACCTCTTCTTCCCTTCCTGCACCTTCAGCATCATACCCCCCATAGCCCTCTCTCACCTTCTCTTTCTTTGAGGTTTACTGCATCCGCCTCTACCACCCCATCAATCTCCGTATAGCTGTAGTCTACCGCTCTCACCTCCAAATTCATTAATAATTTTGCAGCCTGGCTCCCCCACTTTTTTTCTTCTGACCTCCCCTCGGTCATTCTAGGTGACTTCAACATCCCCTTTGATGACCCTACAGTCCTCAGCAGTACCCAACTTCTCTCCCTCTACTCCTCCCATGGCCACAGTGGACCTCCGAACCCACCCATAACCTGGGCCACTTCTTTGACCTCGTTTTCTTCCACACTTGCCCTCTGTCCAACTTCTCCATCTCTCCCTTCCCCCTCTCTGATGCCCTCGCCCCCACCAAGCAATTCTTCTTCAAGTCCCTCATTCTCTCTCATGTAACCCCAATGTTCTCTTCTCTCCTCCCATCCTCCTCCCCTCCCTCTCTCCATTTCTGCCTACAACTTTGCCATCTTCTTCACTTTCAAGATGACTCCATCAGGAGCTCCCTCTCCTATACTATCACCTCTCCTTACCCTCCTTATCAACTCTCTCATTTCCTCCCCAGCCACCTACCTATGTCTACCTTCATCCCCACCTCAGCTGAAGAAGGCCACTCCCTTCTTTTATTGTCCCCTCCGTCAATGTGCCCACTTGATCCCATCCCCTCTAATATTCTCTGATCTCTCCCTCTCTCAACTTGCTCTCACCTTGCCCACCTCTTTAATTTATCCCTCGACTCTGGCTTCTCCACCTTGAAACACGCTCTTGTCTCCCCATTCTTAAAAAACCTAACCTTGACCCCACCCTCCAAATACCATCCCATCTCCCCTTCGCCTCCAAGCTGCTTGAACTGAGTTTTACAACTGTCTCACCATCTACCTCACCAACAACTCCATCCAAGACTCTCTCCAATCTGGGTTCCGTCCCCTCCACTCTACTGAAACTGCCCTGTCTAAGGTCACAAACGACCACTGCTCTGCCAAATCCAAGGATTCCTTTTCCCTTCTCATCCTCCTGGATCTATCTGCAGCCTTTGACACTGTTGATCACCCATGATCTACAGCGAGTAAACTAAACTAAATAAAAAAATAAAAAAATATTGTTGTATTCATAGCCTTTCCTTGGTATTCAAGATTCTGGTGTTCTTTCCATATGCAAATATGTTTCAATCTTAAAACTGTTCTAGATCCAAGTTTTAAATATTACTTTTCCTTACACCTATTTTTTTTGTAGAATGCTTTAAACAAGGCCATTTTGATTGTCAAAATGTTAATAAACAAAGAGATTAAAAAACTTTAACATTTTTAGCAGTGCGTTTAGCAAAATAGACATTTGTAGAACAAAATGTCACATTCAAAAAAATAAGCTTTATTACAAAATTGGAACATTAGCCCATTAGAAACTTGCACTAGACAGATAACAGCTAATTACTAAGTGGTTATTAATGTTCATTGCACATTTTGAACTTTATGTAAGTCTAGAAAAATGAGCACTTAAGAATGTTGAGCTCCAAATGGCTGTTTGGAGTATATTTAACACATGTGCAAAAAGTTTCTTCTACGTATGAATAAAAAAATGGAGGATGGTATAAGTCTTACTGGAACATCTGAATAGTGGCTGTTCTAGAAAAGCCTTATTTAGCAGTATTCAAGTTAATAAGTTGGTGATAAATGATAAATAGGGACCAAATCACATTGGATTCCAGACACTTTTATATTCTGGGAATTTGCACACCCCAGTGAGAATGCATTTTGACCTATACAGACCTAGGTGAAATGACGCATCTGACACCTTCCTACAGAAGGACTGGGTTGTAATCGCTAGTAGGTGGGAATTCTTATTACAATTCCTTCATAATTATGTGCACACTTATCTGTCAATTACATAGTTTGTTTGTTAACAGTTAGATATTTTAAAAAGTTCCTCATTATTGATCTCCCTGCTTCACAAATACTAAAGAGGATATATAACTACCCAATCAATTTGTCTGCTCTTTCAGAACTGTTCTACTTTACTTTGTTCATAATTTTTGGCAGTGATCCTCTTAAACTCAAATTGGGGTAATTGGGGATTTATAACAAATAAAAATCAAATAACAAGACTCGCTAAATTCCTTGATAATATAATGTAAAAATATGATGAGACATTCTGAAATGTTGGAAAAAAGTTACAAGCTTTTAAAGTTGAGTTATTACAATATAGATTGGTATTGGATTTTTTAACTGTATAAACAGAAATTTACCATGTCAATTTAGAAACAGAATTGGGAACACACTGTTATACTTATGTTACTAATGATACCTAAATTCCTTAAACTATTATTACAAATTACATAAATAAAGCTCATGATATGAAAGAAGAGCTTCACAGACAAAATTATGATAAAGATTCTGAAAATAATTCTTGGCGGCCTAGGCTTGAGTCCAGTATGTAGTTCAGTGGCAAATTATTTAATAGCCTATTAAATTGCACAATTAAATTTGTTTTGGTTATTCTTGGTCTTATATCAGGATTGTACATGATCTTTAAATCTGGATGATGTTGTATTCAAAGAATTATTAACAGTTTTTAAAATTTATACCGGACTTCATATTGGAATATATTGAAGCAATTGTATAAACAACAATGATATTTCATATATTTTGCATTTAAAGGATGGACTGTGGAAATTGAATAGTTAAACTTTTAATTTACTGGACTTCATTGGACAAAATGAACTTTTCCTTAAATCAGCTTTTTGCCTGAAGCAACAAGAACAAGGACTTAAAAACAATTATGTTAAAACCAAGATAACGCACAGACATAGCATTTTTTTTATCTGGACTAATTAAGTAGCGAGTCATGTAAAAAGAATATGAGGCTTTCATTTTCCCTGACCTATGTTAATGATTTGTTTAATGTTCATGACTTGTTTCTAGAGTATAAGAACCTTGCATGTAATGTATATCTGGTGTGTGCATTCAACCCTGAGATGGAGAGTCTTGTTAGGCTATATTTTCCAGCAATAAAGAAAACTTATGCAGGCATTGGCCCCAATACAGATCTGTGAGCAAAGCGGCACGCAGTGTGCGTTATACAAATGCGTTTGGAAATGTGGTGCAGTTTGCGTGCGATCCAGAGCCGCACATATATCATTTGACACAGTTAAGCTGTTAGTAGATACATGCCCAAATACGCAGTGCAAGGGTAGTGTTGTACAGTGTATTTCGAGCTGGTAATAAATTATATTAATGTAGCAAACATTTCAGCTGATGAACTGAGTAAAGAAAACAAATTTATAGTTTTTATTTAAATAAATAATTATTACTTAATTATTACTATATAACTGATAGCAACGTTTTTCTCTCTCTCAGTTCTGCACAATGCAGAAAAACGCAAAGAAACGTCATGTTAGTTGTTGTACACTATGATCTGGTTCAACACCATTGTCTTCAAATTTTTGAAGATAAACAAGAATAGCATTCAAAAGCATTTTCAAACTTATATATAAATTCTTACATTTATTTAATTTGTGAATAAAGAGAATATTCCATTATTTATGTCACACCTGCCCCATTGGGGCTTACAGTATTCTGAAATGGTAAAACGAGTATCAGCATCCACCAAAATATCTTGTGGAATGTGGGAGGAAACAGGATAACACCGATAACACCAGAAATGGAATGCAGTTACACAACCAGATGTATAAAACTAGATGATGAGCCATGTGGCTCTTATCTGCCATCACTTTCTATATTTCTATGTTTCTATGATACACAGGAGGACGCATCTTTGAGTTGTGAAATTAAAGTATCAACTATCAGAAAATCATCTTCCCATAGCATGCAGGAAATGACATCATCTGCCATGTATTTGCTGCCATTGATTTCCGTATGTGTTGCAACCTGGCGGGGATTTAACTAATTAATTTTGTCTGTCTCTATTTCTAATAGACAGTCTTTGTGATTTCTTTTTTTTTTTAATGGGTGAGTATGCTGATTGCAATATTCAACCATTCATTTTTGGAAGCGCTGCCTGCCAGACCCAACATACTTGCCACCTGCTACTGACATCACCAGAGAGCTGAGCAACCTCTCTGGGAGCTTTTATGGTTAGGGGAGTGTTAGGATTAGGCTCTGGGGAAGGTAACGGTTAGGGTTAGGGCCATGGAAGGGGAGCGTTAGGGTTAGGGTCAGGATAAGGCTTTGGGGAAGGGAGACTTAGAGTCAGTATCTTCGATTCAGAAGCATTTTTAGACCATTTTGGGACCATTTTTAGAGGGGACCCACGCCCAAGACATTGACAGCTAAACAATGGAAAAATCCTTAAACACCCTCTCCTGCAGCTCTTTTAAACCAAATATGGAACATAACCTCTATGGAATTTATTACAGCAACAATATGGTCAAACTATATGCAAGAAAGGGCTTCAAAGGGCTTCAAAATAATAATGGAGTTAGAACAATATGGTCAAATCCTCCCAGAAGACCTGAAGTTGATGGTACTTTAACAATATGGTTCCTATGCCAGGATGTTTGTGAAAGGATTATATTTAGGGCCCAGTTCACTCCCTTCATAACCTCTTCTTCCGAGGTGGCATCTTTCCCTTCTTCCTCTTCTTTTCCTTCCTCCCCCTTTCTTTTACTTCCATATAGAGGATATAATACTGTTTAATATAATATTATATATAATATAATATGCTGTTCCTATTATATGACTAATTGTGAATTTTGGGGTTTGAGAACACAACTTATAAAGAGTGAACCTTTTTTTTAAGTGGAGATTGATTCTCCCAAGCTAATGTATGCTATACTCACTTATTGTCATTTGTATTGTATTACTAGAAAATTTGAGAAATAAAAGTGATTTAAACAAAAAACAAAACTCCTTTTCCTTTTCAGTCACAGAGACATTTTTTGAAACATGGGAAAACTATATAAAAATCCTTCTCCAAAATATTATATCTAAATTACACACATGCTTGAGATCCACTATGTGGTATGACTTTCGTTTATTAACAGGAAATTCAGCCATACAAATATAAATGGCTACCATATATTTACAAATAATATTTTTCTCTTCTTTATTTATATTAAGAAGACATACATTATATACACATGTCTTAAATCTATGAGCAATTACAATAACTATAAATTAAACTTTACATATATATATTTAAAAATTACACTTTGCTGCAGTAAAAAGATATTTTCAAAATGTATATGTGGAAGACAAAGTATCTGCTGAGTGGATAACATATTATATGGATAGCAATATGCAATACTCTATTTTTGCTATTTATTTCACTTCATACTGACAATGTTGTGTGGATGTATCCCTCAGTTGGAAATGCTTAGCAGGCATAAAAGCAGTGGACCATGAACAATGACTATATTTTAGGCCTTGCCTGACATAAGGGATTTAAGACCAAATGCTCTCTCACAGCTTAGTTTTGATGACTGATCCTCAAGCATCTCTTTATTTTTTTGTACTGGGAAAAATCTTGATGTAAAAAAGTCTGTTCATTCTGAGGCTTATACGGAATGTTAATAATTCATGATAAACTAACTGAAAATAAATGCTGTATAGACTATAACAAAAAGAAATCCCCACTTATAAAGTTTTATAGGCCTCATAAAAAAGATTTTCCTAAATTGTGTCCCGAATTTCCCCCATAATAGGCATTTATGCAACCTTCTATACACATACCACCCACTACTTCATAATACATCTTTATATAATATAGAGGCCTATTATGGGGTTTATGCAAATTTAAGCAGAAAAAAAGTGTAGCAGTAGCAGCAATATTTTACATGGCAGAAAAATCATTTTAACTACTCAACAGTGTTATATGGAAGGATAAGGTGGGGAATATAATAGTCCAAACATTGTTTATTTCATAAGCTCTATCAAGTAGGCATAACAGATTTATTTGAATAATGCAGAACTAAAGGAGACTAATTTCAAATAATAAAGGAGTTTGAAAATAAATGGATGTTAGCATTAGTACTCAAAAAATCTTTGTTTATCACTAAATATCTACAACTGTATTATTAAACATGTATTTCAGTTCAATCACAATGCAAACCAAATGCAGGATATACTGAAATAATTCTTCCTGAATGACATAATAAAAAAGCAGGAATAGTGCTAGGATTTTGGGCGCCTCCCTGCAAAATATAAATTGGTGCCCTTCCTAATCACCATACAAAAAAAGAAAGCATATGCTAGTTATTAATTTACAGTATACCAGTCACCACTATAAAATACACACTGCATCCCAGTGACTGCTATATAATACTGACTGTATTCTAGTCACCAGCATACAATATACAATGCACCTTAGTCACTGCCATAAAGTACACACTGCATCCTAGTCACCACCATACAACACACACTGCATACTAGTCACTACCATACAACACACACTACATACTAGTCACCTCTATACAATATTGGCTGCACCCTAGTCACAGTCATACACTGTCACTGCTAAACACCCTAGTCACTGCTATGCAATATATATGCCATATAATACAGACTACATTCTAGACACCACTATACAATATACACTATATCCTAAATGACGCAATATAATAAAGACTGCATCCTTGTCACCACTATACACTACACACTTTATCCTAGTCACCACTAAACAATACAGACTATGGACCAGATTCACACTTGCATGTGTAATCCGTAGGTGTGGATACACATGTATCCGCACCTACTTCTCCGGTCTCCTACCCTGCCCCTATTTTTAGGAGCCTAATGGCACTTATGAGTGCTATAGGCAACCTTAAGTCACCGTGCGTATTTTCCCTCTTAAGGAGGAAAAATATGCACAGACAATCCCCAGCCCTCCCTCCCAGCCTAATCTACATCCCTTCCCACATTCACTTTACCTAATTTCCCCCGGGCACTGCCGTAGCACGCTTCCTATTACCTAAAAACTATGTGTGGTCTTTAAAGACCGTATGTGGTCCATCAACATGCCAAAGGGCTACGTAGATTGCATAGTCAGACTGACTACGAATGCCCAGTTTAAAAATTCGGGCAATTTTGCACCTAAGATGCCTCTGCTTCTTAGGTATGAATCACGGCCTATATCATAATGATCGCCATACTATGCAGACTGTATCCTATGGATCATTATACAGAATTTTTGTAAAAACAGTGCATTAAAATAAGACATCCGTGTCACTGAAAACAGAAATGCAGCTTTGTGAACATCTTAACAATACTGAGATCATCTAGTCATCACACAATATCACCTCCATCATCATAAATGAAACCCCTCCTAAAAATCATTTATCCCTTTACTGATTTTATTTATTTTCTGATAAGCTTTAAGGGCTGTGAACTCCCATGTTACTCCCCTCGGAGTGTGTCTCCCCATTGCGAAAGGCCCTATTTCGATAACTGTTCGAAACTGGCTGGGATATCAATTGCTTATGCCTCGATGAAGCATAGCAATCAATCCCCAGAGCACCAAAAGCTAAGTAAATTTCCCCCAACCACTCCCTAACCCCCCACACAGAGTAACACTAAGTCCCCCTGCAACCTAACCATATGTCCCCGGCGGTGGTGCTTCCAAAAGTGAATGGGTGAGTATGCGAATCACATACTCACTCATTCATAAAAAAAAAATTCTAACACTGCTGCCATTAGAAATAAGGACAGCCGAAAAGCAACTTTTGGCTGTCCCTACTTCATAATGCAGCCTTCGCAGCGGGGACTCGACAACGCTCCCCTCTCACAAGTGGACTTTGCAGCATTTACGCTGCCATAGATCAACCGTAAGTCTCCCGTTGATAAGCGGTCCATATGACTGCTGATCCGCTTGGAAGTATGTAAACCAGCCTATGATGTCAAATTTTAATGGTCTCCCCTGCCCACCTTGTGAAGTTTATATAGGGGACTTATCTATTCTGGAACGTGCTGCTGATGGTGCAGCATATCTCTGAATACCTTTGAAATGCACATTTCCAGAATAGAAGCACATGTGAATGCTGTTTTACATTTTACTTTTTTTTTTATTTAAATCTAAATGCAACTCATGTTGAGACCATCTGCTTTCAGGAAGGTCATTACAGGGGAACGAAGGGGTGGACTAAAATAGTCAGCATGCAGTAACGTTGGTGTTCATTTAAAATGAGCCCAATACAGACTTGTACACTGCACACAGTTTATGTTGGAACATTTGTACCAGCCAAAGAACACGTATAAGGTCAGCGAAAGATAAACTCAGAAAAGAAGAAATAGAGCACTAGAACAGGAAAAACTAAAGGAAATAGCACTTACATTCCAAACTAAAGGAGTAGATAAAAAAGAAATGCTTAAATGTGGGAGGTGGATTAGATGCAAGAGAGATGAATAAAGAAATTAGAGCGTGGAAAATTTGATCTTGGAAGAGCATCCCATGGATTAGAAGCAGCACTGGAAAAATCCTGGAGAAGTAGAGCTTGAGTATTCAGAATTAGTGGAAGAGGCTGCGGTAGCAATTACATAGGCCAGAGAAGAGGAGGTTACAGTAATCATGGTGAGAAATCACAAAATATTGAATAAGAATAATAATAAAAAAAAAGTTATATCTTGTATATGTCCCTGATGAAGAAGAGTTTGTAGTTCATAGACAGGGGCAGAGGTGAAGTAAACACAGAAGGAGACAATGTTTTTTAATATAAAACTTTGTGCGTAAAATAAAATATATGTATGTACTCACCTAAAGCTTTTAAATTGATGAAGTTGCCAAACTGTAGCACAAAATCCTTTATTTGAATCACAGTCATTCCCCCAGTTCATTATGTACCCTACTGTCCAGAGCAAAAAGGGATACAACACCAGATATAAGCACACAAAAAGAGACATAATAGTGTAAAGCAGTACGTAATATAATGGTGCTAAAAACCTGTTACTAAGTAAATTAATAATTATTAGGCTCTATTCCCTGAATAATAATTGAGTATGACAATATATTGAGCTTACACGTTCCCAATAAAAGAGTTACTATTAGTAAAACTATTTTTGTGTATCTCAGGTTGATTTGTGACGGTGCATTTGCTCACCTTTTGATCAGTCCTTTAGAATATAAAATCTAAATTGCACCTGCAATACATGGACATCCTGTGCCTTCTAGTATTATATGCCGCGGCATTCTAAGTTTTAATAGCATGCTGCGGCAGGGATTTTTATTATTACTAAGGTTTTTTAATTTTTTTTGTCAAAGTGAGTGCTGATTTCTAGGAAATCGACACTCACAACCACCTTTATTATCTCTGGTGATTTTTAATTATTCTACAGTGAATTTACAACTCGCCTCTTAATAAATCTGAGATTTGTATCTCATGAATGGAAAATATAGCTCAACAACAGCGAATTTGAAATCTGAGATTTCAAAATCGGCAGTAAAATATAGCAAACACTGGCAATTTTGACAAAATCGACTTTAGTAAATCTAGGCCTAGATGGTTGAATCAGGTTACCAAGAAATAGGCTTGTAGTTTCCAGTGGATAAAAGCTGCAAGCTTGAAGTCCAGCCAGTTGAGCGCCCTAGAATTTCAAGGGCAGGAAACAGTTCTCAGCTATTCAGGAGTAATTCCTAAATGAGTAATGCATTAATAGTGGGATCCAAATTGTTTTTGTTTTCTTTTTTTGTTTTTTTAATTTCTCAGTTTCTAAAGTGTAGTGACTCCAAATTAAAACCTTCTATGGGCCGTTCTATTTACTCAGGCCCACGTATGCCGGGGCCCAGGCTCAAAGGCATCACTAGGGGGTGAATCTTGAATGAATAATGTTTAAGCAAGAGGGTGAAAGGATGGCAAGAGACATATAAAGTATACATAGAAAGGCATTTGATTTTTAAAAGCTACAGAAATTGGAACGTATGCAGTTTGAATTATATCTTTGTGGTTGATGTATTTGTTTTTTTTTTGCATTTTTTTCTCTTTTAATAAAATCACAACATAATTTAGGCTCATCAATTTAGGCTTCAGCATATTATGCAGTGCTTTACAATCAAATAATATTATTAAACTCGTATTTAATATATACATTACTTTTATATTGAATGCTGGGAGATATTTCATGCTCCAATGAGCGGGCACTGCACATTTTTGTCAGTAGTTCACATGGCAATGCAGATTTGCAGATTCTTTTTGTAGAGGGGTGAAATTGCTCTTTAAACCTGCTAAGTACACACCAAATTGTTTGAACACACCCACTTTGATGATGGAAATGTATCTGTAATTATCAACTATAGGTGGAGTCTTCTGGAGGTTTGCAAGAAGTTGCTTTACGGGGTCCAGAATTCCTCTTGGTGGCCCTGTCTATAGGAACCTAACTAGAGATTGAGGTGAGACACAGACAGGTGATAGAACAATGTGGTATGTACAGAAAAGTTCCACTGAATTGTCAGCAGAGTGTAGGATTCCACTTGCATTTTGTCTGAGAAGGTCTGTACTTGTGATCACTTTACTCTGATATAATTTGCAAAGACCTGTTCAGGAAATCAGTTTAGGATTTAGGCAGGAGATAGAGTAATATGAGCTGTGCAGGATTATTCTGTGGTATTACGTTACTTCACTCTATTACAATCTGTAAAGGCCTGGGCTGAAGGTCAATGTGGGATCCAGACAAGCACTAGGATAGGTAGTGTGTGCAGTATTCCACAGTATTGTATTCCATTTATATGCATTCATTTATTATTTGTTTTGTTTTTCTAGTTTCCAGTTTGCAGGGACCTATTCCAGTGGGTAGGTATTCTACTTTGGATACAGTCACTGCTTAGAATGGCTGATTTATAGCACAACCAATAGCTGACTCACAACTGTATCAGGGACAGAAATAGTATGAATATTCCTGCTTTGAACAGATATTATGTAGAAATGCCTCTATTTCGACAATTATCTATTCCCAATAGGAGGCAGGTTAGGGTTTGGCTGCAGAACATGGAGGGTCAAGGTTAGGGTGCTAGAATGGAAAGGTTAAGGTTAAACTGTGGGAGAGGAAGGGTTAAGGTTTTGGAGATTGTCCCAGTAAATGCCGACTGCCTGGTCTATTACATTATTACTGACAAAAATGTACATGTGATAAAAAAACACAATTCAAATTCCTGTCTACTTAATATATCCATAAAATGTACTTTGCCTTTGAAACTAATTACTGTAATTAGTGATTAATAAACAGAAACATACAAAAACCTTGAGATATCTTAAGGAATCTCAAGTGAGTGATAGCAAGCTTGGCAGTCAGGAGATCTATACATATAGATTCTAATTACAACTTTCAGGTGCTACAAGGTAGGTTTAGGCTCTCCTTGAGGTATGTTTACTAAAGTCGATTTTTACTCGCAATTAAAAATCGACCTATGTCGCCGTGATTTTCCCGAATTTTTTTGGCTAAAATCGTCGCGTTTACTAACCGTCGATATTTTCCCGCGATTTTAAATCCCCGTCGAGTCTAATCGATTTTTCAAGGACTAAATTAGATTTTCCCTTGGAAGATTCCTGCCGCTTTGTAGAAAGAAAAAAAAAATAAAACAGAAGCGCAGCATGTGTGGAATGCTTAGCATGGTTGCGCTGATAGTACTACAAGGCTCAGGTTAAGCCTTCTAAACATGCTGCGCTATGTCTGGTGCCTAAAAAAAACAAACAATGTGCAAAAAACATACATACATAGACAAACATTACAAAAGCCTTTACACTGTATAACAATGCCCCCTAATGTGTTAACTTACCTCCAGTGGCCACCGTGTGCTATACTAAATGTGTAATAATGTACGGCATCTTCTATCAACCGGAGAAGATTCTACAAGCAACTGGAGAAGACGACCTGCAAAGAAGAAAGAAACTCCAAGCAACTTGTCCCAAGAATAAAGACAGCTAAACGGTGAGTGTTAATTTTTTTTATTTATTTTATACAACACACAGTACATCACTACACATTTAGTATGGTACACGGTGGCCACCAGAGGTAAGTTAACACATCAGGGAGCATTGTTATACAGTGTAAAGTTTTTTAATGCACACATGTTTGTCTATGTATGTATGTTTTTTGCACATTGTTTTTTTTTTTTAGGCACTGGACATAGCGCAGCATGTTTAGAAGGTTTAACATGCTGACGCTAATATTACTACAAGGCTCAGCAATGCGTAGCCATGACAAGCATTCCACACATGCTGCGCTTGCATTAGGGAAACAGAAAAACACATGTCAAATATATTAACATGTGTTTTTCTGGCACAATGTGATGTTAGCCTTGTTGATTTTGTCAAAGCCCAAAGACTTTGGCTTTAGTGAATACCACAATGGCAAAATCACTGCTAAAGTCCCGGGAATTTGGGGGATTTTGACAAAATCGACTTTAGTAAATATAGCCCCTTGTCTGGAAGAAGGCAGCATGGAATCAGGGACCCTAACAAAGGCGGAACTAGCGAGTTGTGGGCCCAGGTGCAAAACATATGCTTTGGCCCTAATGATATCCCAGGTAACCTGGTGGGGAGCTTCGGTGGTGCAGTGATGATGGCTGTTGGTCCTTGTATCAGCATGGGCTCCAGTGCCGTTGCAGCTGTTGCACTAATGGTAGTTCTGCCCCTGGACCCTAAGGCTGGAGCCACTGCAGAACACAATCCGTGGCTCAGCTAATCCACTGCAGCGGTTCTTACTATACCTGCTTAGTTGTCATGTTGTTTTCAGCTGAGCAGGTAAAGTAAGTGCTGCCGCAGGGGATCGCATCCAGGATAGGCACCGCCACTCATCCCCCAGAGCTGACATTTAGCCAGATCTGTGACAACTGTGAGAGCCAGCGGCGGCAGCCTATGCTGTAGATAGATGCTAGATCCAAGTGGGCTAAAGGACCTCTGCTGATATCTAGCCCATGTGACAAGTCAATTGATCAGAGGGAGGAGTCAGACATGCTAGCACAGGCCCTGGTTGATCCCCTGTGTCTGTGGAAAATGGAGATGACAGGCTGAAGCTTTGCCTAGGATTCCCCATCCCTGTGTGTATGTAACAGGCAAATCAGTGGTTGAAATGTAAATTTAGGAGTGATGTTATGGACATTAAGAAGTGGCAGTAGAGTTTATCAATTAAATCTGTGAGAGAAGTAACGGTGCAGCATACCCCTGTATATACCCCTGTATATACCCCTGTATACTTTCCCCTTCCAGCTCTGAGGCAAAAGCTGGAAAATGTAGTGTGAAATAATCTTTAACTATGACATTCTGCTATATCATTTACTTATCCCACTTTTTGTTAATCACAGTGGAAGGGATGATGACAAATGGGACAGTGGTTGGCTGCAGGCTCTGTTGTGAGTGCAGATTGTGACAACAATAAAGAGACATTACCATTCTCACCAGAATTTCACAGAAAGTTACTTTTTTTTGTAAGTAATAGGGGATAATAAAGATAACGCTGCATCATGTTCAATGTTTCATTACTGTAGACAGAATAGGCAAGAACAACCAGGCTTCAAGAAGTGTGGTATGTAATTACGGTGGTCGAAATCCGACAGTTAACCAACTGCCATGAAAATGCCAACAAGTTTAACAGATTGGCTTTCCTCTATCTGACAGGCTCATTAATTCAACATCTGTTAGATACAAAATTGTAATGATGACACTTACTGTGTTCAGCATTATAATAATCATAACCCAGCAGCAGTCATGGGACAGAAAATGGGTGCCCCATGCCGGTGTAACATTTTTCCTACCTTAAATTCATCAAACCCGCAAATAAAGTTCCTTTACTGAACAGCACTGGACAGCATTGAACAGTGTGGGGGCAGGGCTTCATGATGTATTAGTGTCATCAACTGTTTAATGATGTTATTTACAGCATTGTGTAGCAGGGGATGGGTCCACAATGCCCAGAGCCCGTCAGCTGTATCAGGAGAAGTTGGCAAGTGTCATGACACATTTTGAGATTGAATATTCCAGAATAACGTCATAGAATTTATCCACAAATGTTCTCGAAATAAATATTAAGAAGTTTTTTTTTTTAATGGTCTGTAATGAACCTAATCTGAAGAGACATTTAACATACACTGGGCAAAAAATTGTATTTTTAAGTTAGATTAGAGTAGAACAGAAATGGAAATGTTTCAATGTCTCACAATCAGGCCTTTTCAACCTTGTTCCCAGCACTGCAGCCAATGCTCTTTACTCAGCAATCTGTTTAATGTTTTCACAATTTGTTGCCACAAATTCTGAATTTGAAATGAAGATAGAATATTTTGGCACATACTTACAAATGATGAATTGCAATAACAAATCAAACTATGAATGTCAAACCTTTCCACACATTCCAAAACATACATAATCTGACATGTAAGAAAATAATCTGTTTTAAAATAAAAAAAACATTTTTAAGTCTAAGATTATAGAGATCAGGTACATCAGGTATCAGGTACATCTATTAGGTATCAGGTGCATCTATCAGTTACATCAGGTATCAGTTACATCTATCGGGTATCAGGTACATCTTTCAGGTACATCAGGTATCGGGTACCTCTATTAGGTATCAGGTACATCTATCAGGCACATCTATCAGGTACATCTATCAGGTACATCAGGTATCAGGTACATCTATAAGGTATCAGGTGCATCTATCAGGTACATCAGGTATCAGGTACATCTATTAGGTATCAGTTACATCTATCAGCTATCAGGTACATCAATCAGGTATCAGGTACATCTATCAGGTACATCTATCAGGTACATCTATCAGGTATCAGGTACATCTATCAGGTACAGCTATCAGGGATACAAGGCCATTGTAAATACAATGGCATCAAACATTTGCACCTGCTACTGGTCGTTTGTAACTCTAGGGAGCTGTCTTTCTGCAACCAATTTCAGACCCTTAGGATGGGACACATTGAAAGCATTGCAAAGTGTCAGAAATCACTTCTGATGTTTTGTGCATGTGTTAAATCATTTCTATAGACAGTAATTAAAACATTTTTCTTTCATAATTTTTATTAAAAAAAAATGTAAATATTGTTTTCTATTATTTTGTGACATATACAGTCTGAGAGAGGCACTTGTATTATTCAGAGCCTCCTTTACAGTCAGCATTACACTCTACAACTCTGCACTTGCACTTGTCTTTTCATATTATGTGCTACTGCAAACAAAGAGAAAGCGTCCTGTCAAATAGACCAGTAGTGGCAAAGAAGTTAACATGATCCTGAACAATACAGAGATGTATCATGACTTCTGTACAATGCAAATAACATCGCCCAATACAGGACCTAATCCAGAGCTGTGCTTACACCTATTTCTTAGGTGCACAACAAGAGCAAGCATAGAAAGCCACAGAAGTGCAAAGTGGCAGATGCAACAGTGTTTGCTTTCATGTGCTCTGCGATAGTGGAATGGAGTGTTCTACCATATTGAAATGAGGAAGTTGACTGTTTAGTGCTGTGGTGAACACAGTAGTGTACCGGATTCTCTGCGCTTTCTCCTAAACTTTTGCAATTCAAAATTAATTCAATCATTAAATGGTTTGATTGTTATGAAAATAACCCAGCCCTAAATACCTTACAAATTAAACTGTTAAATTTAAGAATAAAAATGTTTTACTGCTTTTTTTATTAATAGCAGCCTATAGCTGCACATTTAGTATTTTTATAAATACTAATATTGGGCCTGATCTTGAATTAATAAAAAAAAACCACTGGCTTACGTACGCAATGGACTCTGCAGTATTCCATGCAGAATTTAGCCTCCGCAAGGGGAACTGGGTCACCCATCTTGCATACAAGATACGGATGGTGGGTGTGATTAGTCTTTTAAATCATAGAGTAAGGGCTGGGTGTTGCCCTTATGTACGATCCACCATTCTACGCACAAATACTTAAGGCAAGGTTCAGGGCATGGGCCCACAATCCACACATAGGGGTGAAGCGATAATTGCGTGCAGGATTTTGGATCACAAATTCTGTACTTTATCCTCTGTTGTGGAGGGGTGTGGGGCCAAATAGCTGATTTTTGAAACAGCCGTTTCCTCCCAGCCAGTTCGCAAGGCATAGCAATGAATCCATGGAGTACCGAAAAGTGAGTTAAAATAGTCCCTCACTCCTTTCCCTTATTCTTACCCTAACCCTCACCTCTCACTACCCTAACCCTAACCCTCCTTTCCCGGCAGCCTGACCCTAACCCTCCTTTACTTACAGCCTGACCCTAACCCACCATCTCCCGCAGCCTGACCCTAACTCTTCCTCCCCTGCAGCCTGACCCTAACCCTCCATCTCCCACAGCCTGACCCTAATACTCCCTCCCCTGCAACCTGACCCTAACCCTCCCTTCCCTACAGCCTGACCCTAACCCTCCCTACTCCGCACGGATAGTTTACTTATCTGTCCCTTGGTGAGCCGATACCAGCGGCGGAGGTGTGGCGGAGGGATATCGCTGTTTCTGAAGAAGAATGGGTGAAGTATGCCGAACGGCATACTCACCCATTCTAAAAAATAAAAATAGAAACTCTGCATTATTCGAAATAGGGAAATCCGAAAAGGGACTTTCAGATGTCCCAATTTCGTAAAGCAGAGTTTCTAAGCAGGGACTGACAATGGTTGCGAAGGATATATACGGAATTTGCTTTTAAATCTGGGTCAGGCCCATTCATTTTTTAAAGGGGTTTTATTTTGTAATAAAACAAGAAAATTAAATATACTTTGGAAACATGTAAACTTGTACAGGTTTTGGATAAGTCACATGCATTTTATGTATCCACCGGCTAAAACTCTGAATCAGTTTCATAGGGGTACATTTACTAAAGTCGCTTTTTGCAATCAATTTCAAATCGATCGGCCTTGTCGTGATTTTCCCATAATTTTTTTGTTAAAATCGTGGGATTCACTAACAGACGATTTTTACGTGTGATTTTCAAGCGCCGTTGATTTGCATCGATTTTTCTATAGAAAAGCACAGCGATTTTCCCTTAAAAATCGCTGTCGCTTTGTGTCTATTAAAAAAAAAAAACCCAAGCGAAGCATGGTTATAAGGCTTAGCATGGCTGCGCTGATAGAACTAAAAGCATTGCTGAGCCTTGTATTAATATCAGTGTCAGCATGTTAAGCCTTCTAAGCATGCTGCGCAGTAGCCGGTAAAAAAGTAGAGGGCACCCTTTTATAGAAAATATGATGTCATTTACATTTGTGGGCTCTAGTGAGCACTCTAGTGTTTATAACATCATAATTTCTATAAAAGGGTTCCCTCTAGTGTCTGAATGGTCATTAGAAGAGGAGAGAGCATGTCATCGGGGCAAGTGCCAGAAGAGGCCGGAGAGCAGAAGGAAGGACCAGAAGATCTTCTGCAAGCAAGCGGACAAGATTCTTAAATCAACAGGAGAAGAATTACTTCAAAGAAAGAAAAAACTACAAGCAACTTGTCCCAAGAATGATGACAGCTAAACGGTGAGTCAGAAATATTTTTTTTTTACTTTATGTAACACACTTTAGTTTACAAGAAATTTAATACAAAACAGTGTGGCAACCTGTCATAATTTTACATGGTAGGGGGAAATATTATGGATTGTAAATGTTTATTTTATGCACACATGTATGTAAATGTATTTCTGTATGTTTTATTGACACTGTATTTTTTTTTTACCAACCATTGCGCAGCATGCTTAGAAGGCTTAACATGCTCACTTGATATTAATACAAGGCTCAGCTAAGCATTCCAAACATGCTGTGCTTGCCTTTGGGACATAGAAAAACACATGTCAAATATATTGACATGTGTTTACCTGGTACAGTGTGGGGCGCTTTCAATGAAAGTGCCCCACACAAAAGGCGCTTTAATTTTCAGTGCTTTGCAGACGAAAATACAATGTGCTGTATTCACTAAAGGCGATTTTACTAAATCGCCTTTAGTGAATACGGCAAATTGTAATTTTTATATGGCAAACATCTGGACGACTTTTGTCCAGTGATGTTTGCCTGGTCCATTTTGCTAAAGGCTAAAGTCCCGGGACTTTGCCTTTAGTGAATACGGCGATGGCATAATCGCCGGCAAAGTCCCAGGAGTTTTGGCGCTTTGAGCAAAATTGACCTTAGTAAATATACCCCATAGAGCGCAACCTAATGATCACCAACCAATACACAGTGCATTCTAGTGACTGCTCACAGTCAATACTGGACTGGATCTAGACCACTCACCAGTATTGCCAATACTGCAATGTGAAGGTCTCAAATGATGAGAAACCACTAATAAGAATTTATTACTAATTTATTACTTTATTACTATTATTACTAATAAGCAACCATTTATAGTATCAGATTTTTACAATGCCTCTGTAACTCATGGATTGAGGTGTAAATTATTAGCTAATACCAGAATTGAATACATTTAAGAAGGGAAGGGATAGATTTCAGGGATAGATCAGCGTGCAGCCAAGTAGTGCAAGTACCCTGCAAATTTGTGATATACTGTATAGAGTGGAGTCTAATACAATGGAATCTAATTTGAATAGAATCCATTTTTAGCAATCCAATGATGTTATATAAAATGAAATACCTTCATCATTCAGGTTCATTGACCTTTATTCTCATGGTATTTTGTGGTTTGAGATCATAAAATGATGTTTCTTTTGCTCTGGAAAATAATTTTAGCTCAATATATTTTCACTTTTGCTACAATTTTAGTATGTTTATGCTGTAAGTCCTTAACCATACCTTATAGTGTAAATTATAGTATATTTGTCTTCAACAAGGAGATTACAATAAACATTAAAGTAAACAGAAAATAACATTGGACTGGATCCAGACCCCCGCACGCTTTCCATACATGGGGAGGGGGTCTGGCAGAGCGAACGAGAGAGGGGAGTGAACTCCTCCTGTCACTCCCCTCTCTCGTGCGGGCTTTATGGCAGTTACGCTGCCATGAGCCTACTTTAACTGAAATGTACTAATCAGCGGTCCATATGACTGCTGATCTGCTCATAAATGTCAGTGCACAATTGAAATGCTCCCCAAAGGTGGGCAAAGGGGAAGCACAGCCCCTTTGTATGCAAAATCTATCGTATTTACACTTAGGAAAGCTTTAAGAAGGTGTGGCTAAGCATGTATCTTAATGCTTCTTCCCACGCCATTTCCCCTTCGGGAAGCATACAGTTTACAACAGCAAACAGGTGACTAAAGTTCTCATCTCTAATAATTACTATGTATTTTCTAAAATATTACACCAAAGCCAAATTCATCTAAATTAGAGAATTTGACTGCATATAAGAACCAATTATGGGCTCTATTTATAGACAGCGCATAAATCTGGGGAGTGATAGTGTTCCAGGCTCGCTTATCATCGCAGCGAGCCTGGACACTTCACTCCCTAGATTTATAAAAACTTACCTTCATCGTGAAGACTCATGATGTCCGGTGAGTGTTTTCCCTGCATCACCAGCGCATCACTCGTATGTGAAGCGGCGACGATGCAGTAAAATAGTCGCGCATGCGCCGTACACACACGGCGCATGCGCAATGTTTACCTGCCGTACGGAGTGGTGGCATAAGGAATCAAGCTGATTCCTTAATGCCTTTTTTTTTATTCTTAGCGATCCCCCTGAAACACCAATGTTTCCCCCCTTTTTATCCACTGAAGCACCAATGACAAGAGTAGATTCAGACATATATAAAATATATATAAAATGATTATATATATACCGTATATGTCTGAATATGTATATATATAATCATTTTGTATAGGTTCTGAATCTCCTCTTGTCATTGGTGCTTCAGTGGATAAAAAGGGGGGAAACATTGGTGGTTCAGGGGGATCGACCAATGTTTCCCCCCTTTTTATCCACTGAAGCACCAATGACAAGAGGAGATTCAGACCTATATAAAATGATTATATATATATACCGTATATGTCTGACTATATATATATATAAAATCATTTTATATAGGTTCTGAATCTCCTCTTGTCATTGGTGCTTCAGTGGATAAAAGGGGGAAAACATTGATGGTTCAGGGGGATCGCTAAGAACAAAAAAAAAAAAAAGCCACCAGGAATCAGTTTGATTCCTGTCACTCACCCCTCTCTGGTCCAATCAGGGACAGAGGGGGGCGGGCTTAAGCTGTCCGTTGCAGGGACCTCCCTGCGAACAGCTACTAACGCCAGCCTGAGCTGGTGTTAGATTTTCATGGTGAGTGGAGTGAGAAACTCCACTTCACCACTCCTTCACCCCTGCATAAATGTGCGTTACACACGGAGCCCGTTCACATGAACGGGCCCGTGATGGCAGGAGAAGGAGTCCTGCATCCTCATGGAAACTATAGTTTCCACTGGCGATGCAGGGTTTTTTAAATATGAGAAATGTCATTTTGAAGCGATAGGGGCAGTTTTCTGTTGAAAACTGCTCCTATCACTCCAAAATGAACTCTATAAATAGAGCCCTATATATCTAGACAGTTTTTATAACCCAAGATGACCTCAGATCCTAATTAATTCTTTTAGATTTAAAAGGTATTGATTGAAGGGTAGACAGTATTTGACTCTGTCTCTTCCAGCAGCTTACGTTGGCAGCATAGATAATAATCCTCTTCACACTTTTAGGAGGTTTTTGTGTTTTATTTTTTAATATTTTACATCTATTGGGAAATACATACTTTTCAGTAGTAGTTTAATATAATATTAAATTGGCATATGATGTCCAAAAATTTACCACTTATTGGTGTCTGTTGTTGCTTAGCGCAGTTGAATATTCAAAGTAATCTGTATCCACCACCTTCAGCAGTCTGTCTGTGTGCATCTCTGTGCTAAAAGTAAAACTGTGTTTGTGAGGCAAATGGTATATAATTTTGTAGCACCCTCTGAATTATCTATCAACCTTATATAAACTTTGCAACAGTCTTCCAGCAAAATACAAAGTATTAATGTAAATTAAGTCATCTAATAAGAATGAATGTACAAATATCAGATCCTCTAGCAAAAAAGCAGAAACTTATTTAAACATCTATCTGAGATGCGGTAATGAAGAAAATGTTTTTCTCTGTGAGACAGGAACATTGCATGCTGTCAGCTCTCAGACATTTTTGCCTGTGAATTTATTTGGCTGCCACTTCTATATAATTACATTTCAAAGCAGAACGTCAGTTAGAACTCTGGTACATATTCATACAGTGAAAGAATAATTTGATCTCTAAACAATTATATAGAAGGGTAAATATTCACACTGTGTACTTTTCTTGACCCCTTAAATTGGCTAAAATCTGTCAAATCTGCTTCAGTTTGATGTCAGATACTTCGTCACAATGTTTATTAGTTCAGTTGCCAGGGAGAATAATCTCTGGTAAATGTGGCTACTAAAGTGTCCTATCTGAATAATAGGTAATAAAACAACACCATATAACCTGCAATATTAAAAATAAAACAACCCAATAAAAAATGTATGTAAACATATACTACAGATATTTACAAAACTCACTCACTTACTAGTCACAGCTCTAGACAATATTAATATTTTAAATATCAGATCATAATATCTGAAAGGCAAAATTTGTTAGAAAAAACAATAATGAACATATTTCAACTATTTTTCTAGTCAGTGGTGCTGTCCTTTTATCATTAATTATCAGTGAAATTCTAAAAAATACAGCAATGGTGAAAATAATTATTTTAGCTTCCATATTTTCTGAGATATGTTATATTCCTTTCAATATTTTGGATAGAAAATGACAGTTACCAATTCATATCCATTTTATAGAAGCCTCTTTGTATGTTGTTAAATATAAATGATCAAAGGCCCAGATCCTGACAGGGGACTTATGCAAGTCATTTGCGTAAGTCCCCTGTGTCGAAGCATATGTGCATGCGCGTGCCAGATGTTTCGACTGCTTAAGTACTGACGTGCGTAACAAAGTTACGCAGAAGGGGCTTATTCTTCATTTATGATGGTCATATCCCTGCCATCCAGGCGAGGATAGCCATGTAAATGAGTGGAGGGGGGGCGGGGAAGCCCCGTTACAACTAGGTCTGTGGCCGTACTGATGCAGACCTAGCCGTAAAACTTAAGGTAGCTATCTGGACACGTAAGTGTGCAGATTTACTATGGACAGCAGGTAGTGCAGGGGACATGCATTCCTCACTACGTGTGTGCACGTAATGCATGTGGGAGTCTGAATCTGGGCCAAAGAGTCTAAAATGTACACATGGAGGTATATTTACCTTTCTGGAAGATTAATGGGGATTTAGATGAATGAATTTAACTGTAAATATAAACAAAATATGACGTATTGGAAGACTGGGGTTTTGGAAACAATAAATCAAGAGGAAGAGTAGAGAACAAGAAAAATTGGAGAAGTAGACTGTGGGAGAGCTGAACCAGAGTCTGTAAAAGTGCCAGAAAGTAGTAGAGGGTGAGACAAGCTTCAAAGACAGAGCCATAGAAAACTCCAAAAGGACATTATACAGGACATATCACACCCTGTACAGATTAGGCTAGTTTGTTCACTGAAGGTAGACCCAATTTTCACACTTACACTAGCAACACATTAAGGGTATTCTCCAGACAGTGAGGGCATCTGATATCAGGCCCAAACACTAAAGAAAAACAAATACTAGCTGGGAATAGGGGACCAAAAGTGGCCAATTGAGTCTCATTTATACCACTTTATGGGTTAAAAGGGCAGCCTATCAGGTTAGAGTCTAGGATAATAAGATGGGACATGAGTTTGGTTTAAGAAGTAATATCTTCTTGTATCTGACTTTCCCTCCCTTTTGCTTATTAATTTGTTTATTTCTTTGCAGACAGGACATAGGTTGGTGGTAGAGCACAAAGAAGGTGCCAAATTTGTGTTTATGGAAGGCACAAACCCTCTGATGTAAGGAAACCATGCCTCATGGCTTGTTCCTGGTTTAAATCCTTCGAGGTATGCAATCTAAAGGGGGTTGGTGCTTGTACACTGTCCATGACATTAAGTCACAAGGGCATTTTGTCATCTTATGTTAATTCATCTGCTGCCCCCATCTACTCTTAATGTCACCTGCCTGTACCCCAAATTCACATCCCATATTAAATATAATACATTAATTAATATCCCTTTTTAATACCATATACAGCTGTCTATTTGTTTTATCTCTAAAGTTTGGAATGGAACGCAGTATGCGCGAGACATCAGTTGGTGGTTTTCCAATTTTCCTTTTACACAGTATAGTATAGTATATGCTCCAAGTTCATGTCAATGTGTATTTGTGAATAATAATTACTATAATCCACATTCATTGTGTATAGAGTGCTTTTAAACATTTGGATGAATGGAATATACTGTAAAAGCATTCCAGGATCCTAGACACTTTTAGCAGGCAATACATAAGACGATAAGAGAAAACCGAGCACTGATTAAGTGTGAGGGAGCATAAGCGCGATCAGGTGGGCCTTAACATAGAGCAGGCATTTATTATTAGGATTGTTCTGGAATATGGTAATTGTGTTGATGTTTTGATTGGTTCAATTGTGAGGGTGGGGGTTTGGGTCAGATGACTGTTCAAATTCATTTATAGATTTCCCTGTTATTCATTTTCTTATGAATGCCAACAATGCTAATGTTTCAACATAAAATACCTGAATAATTGTGACTAGATTATTAGAAATGCCAAAACATTTACATTAAGTATACAATATAGTTATATTACTGCTCAGAAAGGTGAGACCTTTGTCTGATGATCATATATCAGCATTTGTGTACGTTTTGTCAGCATTGCTATGAATCGATTGTTGTAGGTTAGTCAGCCCACAATAGAAAATATGGTATAAAGCTGTCCTGTGGTAGCCACTATATAAGTGCACCAACAAGTCACAACCTCACTGCAGTGCTGCACAATAGTTATAAAACAGTGAGGCTCGGATATAGACCTCCATTTTTTTTTTTTAAATACTGATTCCCTTAGTCAAAGAAATGAAGATTCTGATAATAAAAAAACTCATAGAAATTGAGGAAAAACTCTGAAGCTGAATCCGGTCTTAAAGACCGCGTATACGCAATCTACGTTGCAACAAGTAACGTAGATGTCGTAACAAAATTACTGCGCATGCGCAGTAGCTTATATCGGAAAACTCCGGCCGCATATGCAATACGGCCGGAGCTCTGAATACGGCCCGATATCCTTGAAAAAAAACATAAACAAATACTGTATGAAGTTAGAAAAGTAATCATCCAGTACATATAGATTGTTTCTTAAAACATTTACAAAATAATAATTTTAAAAAATTAAAACCAAAATAAACATCCACTATAGTTATATAGATGTAAATGTGATTGGGTTTGTTATAAAAATTTAAGGTCATTAGTTTTAAAAAAAAACATTCAATTGTATTAAACACAATCTTCTACAAATTCATCATACAAAACTACGGTAACAGAAAGACTGTGGACAAGATACATAGTTTGAAAATCAGATGGAAAGTTATACCGGACAAAGGCATTTTGAATTGCAGTGGCGGCAACTGTAACCAGTTTTAAGTTTTATAAGAGTGGAGAGGTGATTTTACCTAGCCCAAGTAAAGCTAGTCAATATATGTGTGCAAAAAAACAAAGGAAAAGTAATCTCTCTGCATGCAAAATTAATTTGACTCCCACTGAAATTCAACATTGTTTAGTTCAGGTGTGAATTTCCACCTGTTTTCCTCTTATTTTTAAACTTTGTCTGGTCCTGGGTGTTCAGTCCAATTATTATTCACTCTTAACACCTTGCTAATTGCATTTTGTCACAGTTCAGATATTCTGGGGTACTTATTAAAGTTGGCATCAGCAGTAATGAGTCCAATGAAAACCCTTGGCTGCTGATAGCCCATAGGTTTCAACCTTCTAAGCCCTCTCTAACATGGCACAAGTAAAATACATGACTAAGAGTAACAATCACAGTAGCACATAGTAAATTGAAAAAAAACAGATGAAAGTAGATATATATATACTACAAAGAAAAACATACCCTTGGAACATGTCTAGCTGCTACTAAAATTTGACTTAAGTACTGTCATGCACATGGACCACGCCAGACCAAAACCGCAAGCATGGTGTTGATGATGGGGATGGTCTTGGCTGCAGACAAGCTGACGCAAAGATGGCTGGAATCTAGGGTTGCAAGAGGTAGCGTAGGAGTGACTACTGAGGCAATAAATAATGGTGAACAGCATAATGCTGGAGATATAAACACCGCAGCCACAAGCTGGAATTAAAGTCATTTGAATGCAGGAACTGAAGACAAGGAACTGGAACGGAAGGACCTGAAGCCAGGGAGCCAGAACACATGAGAGGACTCGAGGTTACTAAATCAGCAGGCAAGGTTTCCTATTGCTCTGACAGTGACGGGATGTCAGAGGAGGATTTAAAAAGAGCAGCTGATGAGAGAGCTACAGCAAGATAATGAGGGCACACCTGAGACTAAGGCCCGCAGCAGAGAATGAATAGTGCTGAGAATTGCTGAGAACAGAAAGAAGGTCATGTGATCAACAAAGGTAAAGAAAATATATAAGGTGCAGTAAAAAGTACTGTGATCATGACAGGTATCCTTAAATTGAATAGATCTTACAATTGCAAAATAGATTTCAAAAAAATAAAATTGCCTCTGTTACTTTTATGTGGGGACTTGCCACCTACACAATATTCTTCATGATTTAAGTATCAAGAGGTTACTTAAACATGACTAAGGGAAGGTGGAAAAAATATTGCTTAGCTCTTGCAAACAGATCAAAGTGGTAGACTTTGAGAATTCATGCAAAAACAATAGAAATGTGCACCTTGACAAAACCATGTTGAATGACAAACCATATATGGTATATAGTGTACCATTCCCAGAGCCCTAATATGCCCAGAATAACTTTATACTTTTGATAGGGCCGTTTTCTCCCAGCCAGTTCCAAACTGGCTAGGATATCGATTGCTTATACCTCGATGAGGCATAGCAATCGATCCCCGGAGCACCAAACACAGTACTCTGAAAAGTAAGTGGCAAAACTAAACCCAACCCTTCCCCTAATTCTAACCCTAACCCTCCCTTTCTATTACTTCTATTACCCTAACCCTAACCTTTCCTTCCCCGCAGCCTGACCCTGACACTAACCCGGAGTGTCCGGCAGCGGGTCTGGCTACAGCGGCGGCGGCGTTTCTGAATATTTTGCGAAAATGAATGGGTGAGTATGCGATAGGCATGCTCACCCATTCATAATTAGATGGAAATTCGAAATAGGGA
>WWET01002979.1:137898-148476 GCA_011038615.1 Limnodynastes dumerilii | reverse complement strand
ACAAAAAAGGAACTTTAGATTGTCCCTATTCCGCAATACCATCTTTCTAAGCAGGGACTTCCACCGATGTCATTCCTAGATTTCTAATATATTACAGTACATGTTACTCCCATCTCCATAAAACACCCCACATGAACTTTATAGTATACCATTCCCAGACCGCTAATATATGCCTTATTTTATAGTATGTAAAATTCCTAGACTACTATACCTCACACATACTTTTAGGAATTAAAAATAAAAAGGTCTAAAAAATGAAAGTGAAATATTTCAATATAATTTTAATATAAATTTGCTGTATATGTCTTATAATAATACTACGACGTGTATCTCCATAAGGGCCACTGTCCACCCAAAAAAGTTCCACGTATTCCTAGAACAGGGGGGCTTCTGTCTTTTCTGTCCTTTGCCTTGTTTTTCTTCAACTCCTGCCCCATGCCCTTTTCTCTCTTTTAAACCGCCAACTAAGGCTTCTGTCACTCTCTAACACCATTGCAAATCCAGCTGCGATGTTACACATTGCGAGATAGGGACAGACGAAAATGTATTTTCGGCTGTCACTATTTCGAATGTGACGTCATTGGTGACAGATCTGCTTTAACAGCGGACCAGTGCACAGGGAAGTTCTTCCCTGTGCATTGACCCATAAATTAACAACTCTGAGCAGCAAGTATTGGCAGTAGGATACCACTGATACAGGCTGCTGCAGAGCTAGGTAAGTATTGGGGGGTCCACATCAACTCCAGGCCAGGGACAGTAGTCCTGTCTGCCCTGTATGTGTGTACACATTTATGCAGATGTCCACATACCCTCCAGCATTTTATGGCTAAAATATGGTACCTTGATGCTGGGCAGGGGAGCTTACCCCAGTATAGCTATATTGTGAACTAAACCTCCTGTGTACTGTATGTATACACCGACCATGGGCGTAACTAAGGGGGGGGAAATGGGGGTTCAAACCCCCCCCATCGAAAATGAAATTTACACTAGATAGAAAGGGGTTTCCATCAAAAATAAAATTTGCGCTATATAGAATTGGATTTCCATAGTAGGTAGTCTAAAGATCGGTTGGCACAAGGAAAGGGGTCACTAAACAGGCCAGACAGCAGCCGGCATGGGTGACGCGGCAAGTAAACAATGCACACATAGCCAATTTATGGCTTACACTTAGGATGGCGTGTTGTTAGAGACATACAGATCGCAGCATATAAGTTGAACAATGGCCTTGAATGTGCAGTGACAAATTTTCGGGTCTCGGACGACTGCTATTTTTGTTCAACCTTTGTGCCGCGGATTCTACCTTCTTTGTGTTATTATTCTAAGATTGTTAGGATAGATTCAAAGCTTAAGCAGTGTGGTGCATCGTGCATAAAGTGTAGGTACCGGTGACTGATGTACATGACAAAATTAAACGAATCAGTGATTTTTTTAAGCCTGTGGTGGCCGCTAAAAGGATAACTGAAACGGGTAAGTGATTTCAATTAGGTACCTTAGTACCTACCTAGGTAGGTATTTTGTTTTATTTTTTGCCAACCAAACCCCCCCCCCCATGAAAAAGCTATAGCTACGCCCATGACACCGACACAGTGTTATATACAGTATTGTTGAATGTCTTATGTTCTCTGTAATACCCCTTCCACACTAAAAACCTGGGTCTTTCCCAGGATAATGAACATTGCTTATAGACCTGTTGCAGCTATTGGAACCGCAGCTACAACCCGGGTAAATCCCAGGTTGTAGCCTTTGACACTGGACTCATGTCTGCAGAGGCAGACAGTGTTCTCCAGTCCCCAATTTATATATTTTTAATGGGTTGAATAACTCGTGTTCTCCCTTTTCACACCACAGCACGGGTTAGGCCATCCCGGGACTAACCCTGGTATCAACCAGGGTTGCGGACCCAGGACAACAGACCCGGGTTGACTCTTTCACACCGACACCCGACCAGGGTTATTCCTGAGTCCATAGCTAGCTCGGTGTGAATGGGTATTAAATGCTGCGGTTAATTTGTGGCACTATATAAAAAAGTGTTATTATTATTATTATTATTAATAATAATAATAATAATTGTAATAATAATAATAATAATAATAATAATAATAAATTACAGGGGCCCAAAAAACATGATTTCTGCTGCCGGGCCTGCTAGCCATAGGTAACATACATACGATTGGATAGGGCTGGGCTGTAGAAGCGCCCTTCCCGTTCCGCTGCACTGCCATCATGATTTCATAAGCTGGTGGCTGCCAGGGACTTTCCCCACTCTCCTTGCCATGCAGGGGTGGATGAGTCAAAAGGGTGCTGGGGTCAACAAATTGATCTTTGCCTAGTGTGTCCAGAGACTTAAACACAAATGAGTATAACTTTGCCTGAACAAAATGTGTTGCAATTCGCAGCTATTCAGTCAGTATAATGTAGTGTATGCAGTAAGTTTTAAAACGTGTTATTCTTTTTTAAGACAATATAATAATGGTTACATGTGTATGGCTGTGTTTTAACAATGAATAAGAGCTCTTATTCACCAAAAATCTGTCAGTTACATCATGGTTGCCGACTTTTGGCAGCTTCTCTCCGGGAGATCCCAGAGAGAAGCTAGTAGCGCCGCATGGAGGGGCGGGGTTTAATGATGTGATTATGCAAATAGCGTCATTAGGCCCCGCCCCCTTGCTCACACTGACCCGTTTTTAGTTGACATAGGGGTCGGACGGGGCTTGATTGCGTCATCAAGTCCCTTCCTGTGCCTAGCAACACTAGTATACTAGTGTTGCTAGGCAGGGGGGCAGGACTTGAGGCCGTGGTTTCAGTAAAACCATGGCCTCAAGTCACTTGCGGGAGATTTGCTGGCTCTCCCGGGATACTGCCCGAATTTCGGGAGTCTCCCGGACATTCTGGGAGAGTCGGCAACCCCGAGTTACATCAGTTCTGCACTGGCGCAGGTTTTCAGGAGGAAGTACACGGAAACATGGCTGCTGCTAAGATTTCCACTTTCTAACACGGTTCCACTAGCACAGAGCACACAGATGCAAACACAGGCGGGTCAGTCACTTTGCATCCGCTTGTTTGTGCTTGCTCCCATTGTGCACATACACAGTGCTAAAAAGGGCTGCGCTTAAACTTAAAAAGAAAACGGTTCAACCACAGTCCTTGGTCAGCCCCTTTTTAATTTTTTTCAGTGGGGTATATTTATGAATAGTGCTGCAGCTTAGCCCATGTAACCATTGAATACTTTGCTTACACTAAGTTCAGATAATACAATTTATTATCTTCACGTTTCAAAAGTCCCAATACCCCAGTGCTCTCACACATGACTAAGAGGGGGTTGAAAAATGTAAATAAGACAGATGTCCAGCCACAATATCCTCTAAACTTGTGAAGGATTGGAAGGATGAAAGGCTTAATGCTCTAATGGATAGACTCTCCCTTATGGCAAGGTTGTTCTATCAAGCCTAAATTGCGTAAAAGCTTTACACTTCAGAAAACACCTAAAATAGCTCTACTGAAGTTTTTTTCCCTCTAGAGAGAAATGATGCTTCATGGATGAAGCCTATGATTATAGAACAGCTGCATTAACTAACAACTGAATAATACTGTATCTGTCACATACACATAAGCACAAATAATATAGCAGCGGGGAGAAATCTATAATGGGACACCCCTCATTTGTGTGGTACATAGGGGTCCATTCAAAAAGTGATTTAACAGGAGCAAAGATGTGTTCAAACTCTATGTTGCCACAATAAGATTTATTTGAATTCTCTGAGTTGTAGAATACCCATCTCACCGCTAAAGGTATTTGTGCCTCTGAGTAATGGAGGATGTTCGCTGTATCATACTGGCACTTCTCTGCGTATTGGCCTGCTAATGAACAACTCTCCGCAGCAAGAATCGGCAGTAGGATACCACTGATACCTGCTGTTTCAGAGCAAAGGTAAGTATAGGTGGGCCCCATCAGCTCCAGGCCCGGCTGTCCCCCACTGATGGTGGCCCTGTTCCAATCACTTACATTAATTTCTTCTACATTTCTATACAACCAAATCTAAACTCCACATTCAACTACAACATCTGAATGCATTCCTGTGTATATTTCCAGTCTGTCCTCACTTAATATGGACACACCTATACTGTAAGTTGCATCCCCCATCCCTTGCTGTAGGTTTCACTTGTGAATTACTAAAGGTATGGAAGTCTGGATTTTTTGTATAAAGAATCATTCTGAAATTGCGCATACAGAGTCGCAGAGTCGTAGATGTTTTCCGATCCTTTTGATCGAAATATGCCCTCTTTTCAGAAGTCTGGATCTAAATTATTTTGTTTATTTATTATTAGTATTACCAACAGCATTAACAGCAAATTTTTATGTTACTGTAATGCATTTGCCTTCCAGCACAAAAAGGAGATTGCGTCATATATCTGCTTTTGAATTATTTTTAACATATCCACATACAAAAGATGTGGAATTATTCACAAGCATTGGGCCGCACCATCACAGACAAGCTTCTGATAGCTGAGGTCAACCTCAAGATTTCTGACTGAAGTTTCCATAAGTCCGGAGGCCTGGATGGGGACACATTAAAATGGAATGATTAATCTGTAAACTGGTACTTACTTTTGAACACAACCCAGCCCCAGTCTGGATTTATGGAAATGCGTTCTGATCAGATAACATGGATGCAGGAGAATGCACCCAATAAAAAAAAAATCTGCAATCCAATTAATCACAAATTATTACAGAAAAATCTGCATCTGGCTTTTATAGTTAACTTTGAGACTGACACAGACTAGTTTGTGTTTCATTTGTAGAACTGGTGTATAACATCTCTGATCCAGAGCTGTAACTAGTTCTATTGCTGCACCAGGAGAGAAAATTGGTGCCATAACCCTTTCTCCCAGTCTTATATTATAACTTGGAAGTGGATATTCCTTTAAAAGAGCTCTTCTTTTTTATCTAAAACTTCTATATGTCTCTACTGCACTCACTCCAAACAGTGATATCACCCTCCTCACATAACATGTCATCTCCCAATGCGCTGTGCTTGACCTTGACATTCCCCCTGTGCGGGCGTATGGCCCCTTCCTTACGCCGGCTGAAGGCTACCCTAACTTCAGCCGGCGTAAGGAAGGGGCCATACGCTCGCACAGGAGCGTATGGCCGCCTAGCCCGCCTTCCCACCCTCATTTAACTAGTTCCCCCCGCCCACCTACACTAACCTGTACGTAGGGACGCTGGAGGACGTCCCCTCCAGCTTCCCAATGGCGCTGCTACGGACGCCCGATCCTGGATCCTGCAAAGCCGATCTTACGCTTAAGTCCGCCGTCCGAGCGACGGCGGGCGTTATTCAGGATCAGGCCCAAAGTCACACCACACTCCCCGCAAGAAAAAAATTACATCAAAATACAAACATGATTGGCTAAGAATAGTTATAAATGATATTCACACTAATTACCTGGTGAAGAGAAAGTATGCAAATAGTACATTGAGGACATGCTAAGCTTCCGAGTTGCCTCCATGTTATGTGTGAACAGCATGTCCAAAGTAAAATATGGGTTCGCTGTTGAAATTCCTTATGAACGAGGGTCTCTCCTCACACGCAACCAAAAGCCCACCACACAGACTGCTACTTTTGTCTGACAAACATTTTGGGCATCACCTCTAAATCTGAGCACCTTGTGACATACCCAGATTTACACTCCGCCATGAAGCATGTGCCTCACTGTGATGAAATGTCTGTGCCAAAGACTCCAGAAAGGTTAAAACTTTGAAATGATGAACGCAAAATAGAGCCTGAAGAGCATGGTGATGGTCAAGTATGTGTGTTCAGACAGAGGTATAGTGGCTTTAAGGATTTCTTTGCCGTTGAAAACAGAATTTTAGTCATTTGCCATGAAGTTAAGTCATGGAAGCACTTGATCATGAGTATAAAACAGAGGATTGGCATATATTCATTGATTCCTCTAAAGTAAGTTTAAAAGCTGTGCAAATCCACAACAGCAACAAGTTTCCCTCAGTACCAAGCATGCTGCAACTATGAAGGAAACACATGAAACTCATGATTAATAAAATCATATATGATATAAATATGTCTGTTGTAATATAAAAGACATGTCACTCATGTTAGGACTACAACTGGGTTTCACAAGGTAGTGGCATCACAGGGTGGGGGCGTGGGAGGTGCAGACCACACCGGGCATTAAAACTCCATTAACCCCATCAGAAGATGAGAGAGGAAGTGTTTGGCTGGCTCAGTGCATTAACAACAGCTAACCAGGCACTGTCAGCATCGAAGAACACTTCTCCTCCGCAGCAACTTTTCACACCTGAGTGACGCTGGTGTGACCCCAAAGTTGCTCCAGCGTCATTCAGTAAGCAGAGAGCCATAGAGGGGAAAAGAGCAATAAGAAATCCTTTAGTTATGCCCTTGCTCTAACAACAAGATATGACTGTTGAAACATTTTCCAGTTTTGTAATTTTTTATTTTCTATAAAATGTGACATTTGGCAACAAAAGACGATTCTCTACAAACAGATGAAATTTCATTTAATTTTCATTTTAATATATAAAATGCCTTATGAGCTACAGCCCCTCAAAAATTATGACATCCCCTCCTTCTTACAGAAATTCAATGGTGGAATGCTTTTATTACATTTCACCTTAATATAAGGGCTGTGCCATTAAAATTCATAGCTCCCTACAATCAGAATCCTGAAATCAGGAAAAAATAAGTTATTCCCCAGTCCCAAACAAACCTTGTCCAGTTCTGCCCACAAATGACTATATTTGGTCAAAACTCCACCCATGTATAATAAACTCTGCCTCTTTTGTGGACCAAAATCGGAACATCTGGGAAGAGGGCCAGGACAACATTCTCTGTGAGAGGATGTTGGGCAGGCCAGCACCAGACTGGAGAGGCAGCACTGGGTTGGAAAGGCAGCGCAGCAATTGGAGTGAAGATACGTAAATATCAGTCGCTAGAGTCACTCTAATGTGTGAAAGTGTAGATCTGACTCTAGTGACTGATATTTACATAGATGGAGGCTCCAGAGCTATGTTGGCAGCCTGTGCTGGCAGTTTGCACTACAGTGATGGTGCTGTGGACTCAAATAGTAGCACATCCTGCATGCCGTACTTACACAGACATTGTAAGGGATATTTCTTTACATGCAATCAACATGAAAAGTAAATGGGACATCTGGATGGGAAGTAAATAACAGCATGTGGTGTACGGGCACAGCGCAGCAAGCTCTCTGCTGTATAAGTATGTATGTAGTGTTTGGAAGGGTTACAAATTGTTATCAACAGAACGGATGCTTCAGTTTTAGTATTTATGATCAAAAGAAAATATGATTGTATATGTATATGTAAATGTAAATGTATATGTATGTGTATATGTATGTGTGTATGTATGTATGTATGTATGTATGTATGCATATATATATAATATATGACAGGTACTTAATTAGCTTCTAAATGAGTGCCCCCTGACGTAGACATGACCTGCAGAAGGTGCACATTTTGTAAGGCAAAGTAACTTTCATCTGCGTTCTGATCTGAATTGGGTGCAATTTACTTACTGTACATTGACTACGTCCCTCCACCCTTTCCCTCCCTCTCCACACCCCTCACAACGCAAGTCCCGGACGCCAGGATTGCGCTACGATCTGAATCAGCAATGACTGCGTGCTCTTCAGTTCTGAGCATGCGCAGTAGCAAATCACGCAGAGAAACGTGGCATATGCTCACCTCTGGATCAGGTCAAGTGAGTATAATTTGCAGGAGGGCGCAAAACATCATAGCATTGGCCCTGGCTGGGAGGCATAGATGTTTACTTCTTTTATGTCTTATAAGAGGGCTGCTCAATGATAGTCAAAATATTGAAGGACATAAAAGTCTTTTGGGTTTATTACTTTAAACATTATTATGGAAGGTGTTTCATGTGAGGAGACCTGAGTTGCATGCAACATTGTATCTCTCAAGTGAGACAATTTATGCAGTTCTGTTGCTGATTATAGTTCCAATAACTTTGATGCTGTTTTAAGCAAACTATGTGTCAGTATAGTAAAAGTCTCAGCGCACCTATAGTCTACAGCTGACTTTATCACCTGCAATTATTGCAAATGCTCTGTTTAAATCTGACTGCCTGTGTTAGTCACTCACCACAGTAACACATGAACAGTTGTTTGCTTTAAATGTTTTGTCTCAACTAACTATACTTTAAAAACACAAAAAAATCAAGCTTAAATATTTTTAAGTATTTATTGTACATTGAGATATAACATATTTCACAAAGTCAACTCTCACGGTTTGGTGGTAATAGGATCAACAGTTGCCATAAATATTATGGAAAGTTGTGCCTGGGAAAACCATTTAAGAAATTAGCTTTTTTGAATGTTAAATGTTAGAAAACATTACATATACAGTACCATTTTCAACATTTTATTAATATAGAGCATAATAGAGGGAAAATATCTAAGGCACTCCCTATTCAATCAGTCCCTCACTGTTTAATTGCTGGTAGGGGATCAGTCTTAAATGCCAGTTTCTGCGACTGGAACTTATATTGTACAGAGAAAATAAATGGATTTGAAAAATATTAAGTAACAGAGCTATATATCAATGGTATGGATTTGCCATGCTCACTGGAGAAATAGCTGCATGGCACACAGGGAGCAGCATGTACATCGTCACTATGGGCTGGATCCAGACTTAAGAAGGAGCTTGAAATTAAGGGCATGACTCACACTTAAGAAGCTTCTGCTTCTTAAGTGCGTATCTGGCCGAAATGACCTACTGTGCATGTGTAGTAGGTCATTTACGCTATCTACGTAGTAGATCGGTACGTAGATAGTGTACGTATAGTGTTTAAAGACTGCACGCTGTAATTTACACAGACAGAGGCGGCGTTATGCTGCACCTCGGGGCGTGCCTAGGAAGAAGTGGGAGGGGGATGGATTTAGATTAGCCGAGGGGAGAGGCAATGTCCGTATGGACATTGCACAGAGAAATAAGGTAGACCTATGGCAAGTGCCATAAGGTACCTTAAAACAGGGGGGCGGGTTGGGGGCTGGAAGAGTGAGTTAGGTGCGGATTTGCCCACACCTAACTCCCCACACCTAACTCACTCTTATCTGTGAATCAGGAACTAAGAGAGGAAAGTTACTCCTGGGCAAAACCATGTTGTTTTCAGGGGAAGTCAAGGTTATTGTATTCTTTGCATGCAGGGATATATCTTTGAATTGTTTACTGCACACAGATACTGACCAGCTTTACTTTTACGCTGTTATTTAGACTTGCGCTCTCAATTCTAATATTGTTTGCAACAGATGAAATATGACTCCCCTGAAATCAACATGGTTTAGCCCAAGAGTAACTTTCCTAAGTTAAGCTCCTTCTTAGGTCTGGATCCAGCCATGGGGCCTGATCCTGACTTCCGCTGATGCGCTGTGCGTACTAACGCACAGCGTATCGGCATGCACTCCCCCCGACACTCCTCCTGTGGCCAGCGTAATTGCACACTGTTATGCCGGCTGAAAGTTACCCGGTGTAACAGTGTGAAATTATGCCGGCCACAGGAGCGTAACGGCCCAAACCCACCCTCCCGCCCTCATTTCCTTACCTCCCCCAGCCTTCCTTCCATAACTGTTGCGTAGTTACGGTGAGGAAAGCCTCCTCAACTGTAACTACGCAACAGTTAGGCATGCCTGATCCTGAGGAACGGGTTTACCCTAACTATGCAGGGCAACATTTGCCCGGCCCATGCACAGAGCGGCAGAAATGCCGATCTTATGCATTTGCCCGCTGTAAATACGGCGGGAGGCGTAGTTCAGGATCAGCCCCATGATGCATTTCCACTGTAGTATTTAACTAAAATATTTTTATTAACATGTGCACTCTCATTCAAGGGTGCTGACAAAATGCTGAATAGGGGGGGCAGCTTGTGCCCTACTGCTATCCGGCACTTCTGCTGTGTGGTTACCATGTGCTTTTGATCTGGTCATGACCCTGCGCCCTCCCTGCCAGCAGAGAATAGTGGCGGTGCTGTCAGTTCCTGTGCTCCTTCCCCCTTCTCAGTGCCTATGCAATATATTTACTGATAGAACAGTATGAAATATGATTCTTATATTTACTTCTAGCATATTTTACAGTTTTAATAACAAGAAATGGTCATTCTATGGGCCAGATTTACTATGCTGCGGGAAAGGAAAAGTGGAAATGTTGCCCATAGAAACAAATCAGATTCTAGCTGACATTCTTTAGTGTGTAATAGGAAAGTGAGAGCTAGAATCTGATTGATTGCTATAGGCAACATCTCCATTTTTTCTTTCCCACAGCTTAGTAACTTTAACCCCATATATGTTCTTATGATAACACACCTGTTATAAGTACTGTCAATCTTCTGTGATTTGTATTTACTACATATATTGGTGGCGATTACATAACTTATTTTTAACTGACCTTCACAATGTTATACTAATATTAATATTAACCACATGCAAAAGAAAATAATAATAATTGGTTTTGAATATTGATTAAATAAACTGTGTCATATACAATAGTTCACAAACAAAAAAATTAAATAAATG
>WWET01002979.1:121228-131273 GCA_011038615.1 Limnodynastes dumerilii | reverse complement strand
TATTAGCCAACTTGCGGTAAAGAGAAAAAGACTGAATTTAATTTTGTAATTATTATTTTGTGTTAGGAAATAAAAATTGTAAGTATTGTAATTTTAAATTGTTTTGTAATGGTTTTGTGTCTTGTTGAAAACTTAGGTAAAGGTAATATTGTAGTAGCTATAGGTTTAGGTAGCACAGTATAGGTATACCTAGTAGTACCTAGTAGTAATACATTTTTGTAAAAAAACTGATAAAATGGAAAAGAGAAGAGAGCAGCAAACGTTGGTAATTAGGTATTTTTTAAAAACGAAACAATTGTCTATACTCGTAATTGTCTTGTAATTGTTGTTGTTTTAGTTTAGTTTTACTTTGTCCAAGTTAGTAGTCTATAGGAGCCTCTGAACCTTCCAAAAAACAATATGTACATACTTACCTACCTACATAAATAATGCAATTGAATTAGTAATACATGAATTTGAACACTCGTAATATACATAACTACTATACTTGCCTAATACTGTCTATAACTCATTTCGCATGTTATTATTATACTTACCTATCTTCCTATTTTTTGCCACCCAATACCCCCCCCATGAAAAAGCTATAACTACGCCAGTGACCCTCTTGTTCTCTTTTTTTCCTGTAACTCTGGCAGGGCCATACTGCAGACTCCCCCCCTCTTATCGATATTGCAGCTCTGTTAAGCCTGTACAGAGGGGGCAAGGCTTGCATGCCGAGACCTGGCCAGTGCTGATTGATTCAGCAATGAATGGACAGGGAGGGGGCGGAGAAATTAGCGCTGGGCTGTTACATGCTCTCTGATGCCACTGCTCCTAGCAGTTGCAGACAACCTCTACAGTCTGGTATTGGAAGAATCTGGAGCTTACTGTATTGTGCTGTCCCTGAGCAGGGGCTCCAGTGTGGCAGATCTGTGGTAGCAGCTGTATCAGCTCCCAGCAACAGGTGGCGCTCCTGGCTGTCTTTAACCACCGCTGACTGCCTCAAGGATATCCTTCTGCATGCCACAGTAACGGTCTGGGCTGTCCAAATTTTCTAAATGCATAGCCCAGACTTTGTATCATCCCCCTGGTGAGTTGCCGCCTTACAATGCCTATAGGTGGCGCCGGCCCTGCACATACAAATCCAATACAGTCAGGAACTCTTTCAAGCTGCTGAAGTCAGAAAAGGGTATTTATCCTGAGGATATGAATTGTATATTAGATTTTTTTTTTGTAATGCACCTAATAGATTCCTTTGCATAGTATTCAGCTAATTACATTATTGTTTTGTTAAGAATTTGTAGCGACTCAAAGGTTTTTTTATTATGCTGTACCTGTAAATTTTGACTCATGACTTGTGATACACAGGAGATTTCTAAATAGAGTGTGGCAGGCTTTTTAGATTTCCAAATCACATTAACAGCATTAAGGTTGAAAGCTTTATAAGACATTTAGTAATTATTCATACCTCAAACAGTGGTGCTATGAGAGTTGGGATAGGTGGTGCTATCCTGCAATAAAACAGGAATAGCCTTAACTATAAAGATGATGTGGCCACATTCCAGGCTGTGCCCACCACTTTGAAAAAATAAAGTGACCTATTCCGGAGAGAATGATTAACTACAGATATTCTGTACAAGACAAGCTCTGGCCATTGCACCCAAGTGGGACACCAAGTTTCTACTACTACTACTTATTGACCTACATCCACATGGGGAGACCATTACTTAGACCTACATTAAAGGGAAGCAAAATTATCCATTACCTTAGAACTCTTGCACCACTGGGACTGAATGAATACAACTGCCTAGGAGTGAATACAACTGCCTAGGATGTATTAGAACTTCCTATCCCAAGATGACTTAGCAACTGGAGAGACAGCAGTAGAGAAAGACAGTCTTTGTAGGATTTAAAATCACAGTTACATTTGCATTAATTTGAAGATAATAATTGTTGTGTATTATCACTAGCATCTGTACTCAATGTGAACTGAAGTTAACACCCAGAACATACTGTAGACATACGCCCCAAACACACAGTCCAATAAATTTTATGAAAATACCCGATATTACTGTCGGTAAGTATGATTGAACCATGTGTGCAGTGCATATCACATACAATATTGTTTTTCACATGTACACACATGATAAGGGGACATGGAAAGAAGAAAAAAGATATGAATAGAACAAATATATACCATATATTGGCACAGTGAATTTCCACGATTTCCATGCGTTAAGTTTGGATATCGTTCATTTTTGTGTTAAGCGCATATGCATGCATCCGTGTTATCCAGTTACATTTCAGGCAGCTTCTGACAGTGGGCAATTCAATTGTCTTAAATCATGAGCTATTATGCACTGTATGAACTTTCAGTTCAGTAAAGCTATATGCCTTAAGTCAAGCTTTCTTGTATGTCAAGACCTTCACTTGTCATTTGCCTGTCTGTATAACAAAGAACCAAACTAGCAGTGGCATTGAAGATGGCCAACTCTTAACCTGAAACACAAGCTGAAAAAAAAGCCCAAACCATTCCCCAAAAAGTCCAACTGATTGATTATGGAGTCACACGGCCTTAGGCAAAATATATCAATATAAACACAAAAAAGGCCATACACAAAAAGGCGGTTGCTCAAATATATTTTTATGCTTCTAAACAGGTATTATTATTTGGATGCAGTCCATGAAGTTACACCCCCAAAGTTGTGCTAACTAATTAGAGTGCTGAGAGATAGATAGCTAGACAGATCGATAGATAGAAGAGAAGTGGAAATGTCTTCTACTCACAAATTTTACTATATTTTACTATATAATATATTCTCTGGATCCAGACTTCTATACTGATTGTGTCTCCGTGGCGGCGTGGTAGAGTGGAAGCAAGCGCTAGTTGGAGGGAATATGTAGTTACATTTTAAAGTAAAAGCATGCAGACACCCACTGCCCTATTCAGACTTTTAATTCACCCTAAATAAATAAGGACTGATAGGAAAAGTTAATGTCGGGGTCAGCCATCAGAAGGCCCTGCAAGTGAGGGGAGGCTCATATGGATTTAGGATTTGGAGCTCTGAATGCAACCCTAGCAGAAGTCTGGATTCGGTCCTAAGTTACTTTGATGAATCATCTGTAGGAAGAATCATGAATTAAATTAAAACAGATTTTACACATCTAATTAAAAATAATTAGAAACTAACATGGCTATGTGGAGATGGAAGACAAGAAATGATCTAAAGTATTTGCATTGATTTTGGACATAGTGTTCACTGGGGTGATAAAACATAAGGAGATTTCTCTGTAAATCCATTAACTACCAATCATTGTTTGACCTAAGAAGACTTCCTCAGGTGCTGCACACACTAATATGAGCAGCAGCACAAACATAATTAGGAATGTTTAATAAGTAGGTAAACAAAGCTCATACATAATTAAAGGAACTGAAAGAATCAACAGTTGTTTGGGATTACAGTAGCACTAGAGTCAGTAGCAGCTATATCATACAACATATTGTAATGAATCTGTTAAAGGAGTTGCATGTGTCTACAATATGTAAAAAATATTGTTTATAGTTCTAATGTATTAAATCTATTCTCATAAAAACTAATATTACTTTCCACTCACAAGCATGCAACAGTTTTCAAAATGGCGATCTTTAATATTCAGAGGCATCCCTCCATCCAAAATATTATTTTCAGTTTGCCCCTGAGATCTGAATTGTTTTTAACATTAAAAGTATAACCAGGAGAAATAAATTGGATTTTAATATTTAATGAATTGAGGCTTAAAGGCTGCTATAGCGTTGAAAACACTTAAGTAATGCTGCAATTGTACATTACACTAACATACAAAAATACACGGTTACTCAGTATAGAATAATGGAGTGTAGAACATGTGATGTAGGTTCAGACAACTAAATCTTTCCCCCAGTCCATGAACACCTCAACCTCATTCCCGCCCCTCTGTGACATCCCACTGAACCCCACAGTCATGGTTCATCCGCTCTACCTTACAAAAAAGTGGACACATGAATTTATGCTTAGATTACATATTACATCGCAGTGCATCTGTTAGATGACTGATTGTATCTGTATCTATACAAGCTGCATGTCATTGGTGAGTTGTGGCTCTGTGGGAAGGTATAATTCATACATTTTCACTGTCTGTCTCATAATGACAAATGAAACCAAAGACATATGCTGTTAGATTGCATTAATTATAATCCACTATGTCATGTCTACAACATCAATATGATTCCTCAGCTACCTGAATATGCAGCCAGTTTATGGCTTCATTCTTAGGCTATAGACTGCACATGGTTATCCAGTTTAAGTGATCAGTTATTTTCATTGCTACAAGGAAGGACTCTTACCTTTAGAGGGTCTTCTTTGTTTGGTTTGGAACGAGGAGAATGTGCCCATCACTGCACCCATTTTGGAAATGATACTTGTTTCACTTTTTATCCCCCCCCCCTTGAAAATATATCCACTCACAACGACCACTCCAGGAAAAAAATAACAGAGAAGACTGCAGCTCAGCCCTCAGCCAGCGTTCTGTTCAGATGTTTGCTTTCCCTCTCCCCCTCTTCTCTCCCTCTCCCTCTCTCCTCTCCCCCTTTCCTTTCCTTTCCTATCCTCTTCTCTACTGTCCTCTACTCTCTCCCTCTCCTGTCTTCCTCCTCTCTATCACTCTCTCTTTCTCTCCCCTCACCTCTCCTCGTCTGCCCTATCCTTTCATCTTATCCACCTCTCCCCCTCTCCTCTCCTCTCCCCCTCTCCTCTTCTCTCTCTTTCAATCAACACACACACTGACTCACAGTCTTTCTTCACAGTTATTATTCAAAACAGCTCCCCATCAAAATTTAAATGCTAGGTAGATTCCCTTAGACTAGAGCTGGCAACAGATTGCATTAAAACATATCTGGAGAGCTGCCACATAAACACACAGTGTTTTTTTCTGTCTTTTGTTCACTTATGGCTCCCACTGGCAGGCTGACTTAAACACACACACACATCAATGCATCACTTCCAGAATACTAAACTACAGATATCTGGAGGCATGGTGGGGGTCTCCTGGGATAAGAAGGGTCTTGTACAGAGTACCAATCATGAATGAATGAGCTCCTACTCAATAGAACTGATAACAAGTAAACAAGAAGGGGCAGTGGGAGGTCAAAAGAATGTACAATCACAATGATTAATATATCATATTAGCATATAAAATGAGATTAATCTATAGGATTAATTTATCACTTTTTTGTCACTTCTGTTTTTCAATTCACAAGTGTTTGTTTTTCTTTTACATTTCCTTAAAACATTTGCAGTATAGTTATAATGTGTGCAATGTACAACATGCATCTCATTAAGTAGTGCTTAATGTGAAAGCCTAAAGGTATAATCTGCAGTATAGCCTAAAAGACATCTAGTGTAACAGCTTCCCCATCCAATTTGTGCAAACACTATTTTACCATTATGTGTGTATGTATATAATTCCTTGGTACATATTGATACATTTTACATTATATTGTTGTTATAATAATAATAGTAATAATAATAATAATAATAACCAGTTAAATAACTTGTTAAATATACACTTTAAAAACTATGACATCCCTATGTGTTGGATGACTGAGTCGGCTTTATTATTGGTCTGCTAATTTTTTACTGTCATTTATGCAAGACCAGCAGACGACAGGTAAAATTGACCCCACCTTAATATTACAGTTGTGCCTATTGCTTTAAATAAACTGTTATTTTATACCTACATTGTACTCTTCCCATATTACAAATTATACCACTACAAACACATTACTCTGTCCATACAGTAATATACCCTCACTGTCACATCACTCTCCCCGCATTACATAGTATACCCCAACAGTCACACCACTCTCCCTACATTACCTGTTATATACCCACAGTCACATTACTCTCCCTACATTATATAGGATAACCTCACTGTCACACCACGCTCCCTGCATTACATATTACTCACACAGTCACATCACTTTTCCCACATTATATATTATACCCACAGTTAAATCACTCTTCACACATTATATATTATACCTCCACAGTCACACACAGTTACACCACTCTTCCCACATTACATATTATAGCCTTTTGCCACATTAAAATTTCAGACTAATAATTGATATACAATACAGCCTACATTCTATTGATAATGCTACAAAACACACTGCACCCTAGTGACCACAATACAATGTACCTTATAATACATACTGTGCTCAAGAAAAGTCTGTTTGCAATCAAAATACCCATTTTTATAGTTTTTTTTATGTTATATTATTTGACATGAGGTAAGGTTGCTTTTATTCAATGGATACTTTGACCTTCAAAATGAGATGTAGTTGTCGCTGCGATTATCAGATATTTGACACAGCCGACAGCTAAATTGCAGCTGTATCAGTGCTGAATTCGTGGGAATTCAGACTTAATAGTGTTCCTAAAAATATGGTTGCAGTCTCTGGTCCGATGGCCCGCTTTGTGAAATAGAGACAGCCAAAAGCTACGGAGAGGTGAGTAACCCTCTCCAGGGCATTTTAGTATTAGTGGGGGGTTAGGGTTAGGTGCTTAGGAAGGGGGGGGTTGGGGTTAGGACCATAGAATGGGAGGGTTAGGGTGAAGCTGCAGAGAGGGGGGGTCTTAGGGTTAGGCTATAGAGAAGGGGATATTAGGGTCAGGCTAGGGACAAGGGAGGGTTAGGGTCAGGCTGCAGGGTAGGGATTGTTAGGGTTATGGAAGGGGAGGGTTAGGGTTAGAATTAGGGGAAGGGTTAAGTTAGTTTAGCCAATCACCTTTCAGAGCACCGTGTTTGGTGCTCCGGGGATCGATTTCTGTGCCTCTTCGAAACTGGCTGGGAGAGAACGGCCCTATCAAAATAGGGCCATTCTTTGTGGGGATTCACACCCCTAAAAATATATAGACCATGTGCGTATGTGTTTGTTTTTTTGCTATCTGCGCAAGCGTGCCAGCACTCCATAAGAACGAGGATACGCAAAGTGACTTGGGGGGCATTTCAATTGGGTTAGCCACTTACGTTTAGCAAACTCCACACAATCATATGCATGGAAAGTAAAAATAAAGGTAGGCCTATGGTGGTGTAAGTCACAAAAAATTCCTAAAAACTAAGAACTACTAAGAACTTGGTGCGTAGAAAGTGCATAGTTTTGCGAATCCGCACGTACTTATTTCATACTTAAGTGTGAATCAGGCCCATAGTATGCGAAGAAATTCATCAATGCAGGGGGAATTAATAAAATTCTCTTTGTGCTATTTTTTTTAGAAAGTATTGAGATTGAATAACATTATAAATTAATAGCATCTCATATAGATATATGAATAGGCAAATATTCTGGTTTTATTTTTTTACAAGAATTTATTTCTTTCTTTATTCACAATTTTTCTATTTTTTTCTTTTCTTTTTTCTTTTTTTGCACTTTTTATTGCTAAACTATGTTCATTCTTATAAATATGAAAAACGTTTTAACACTTTTAAATGACATAGAAAGGGAGTTTGCTTTTTACACTGACCTATTTTTCTTCTCCCATGTCTTAAAGAATCTTTAACCCCAATGTTTCATGCTCCCCTGTCTCTCTTTTATTTAAATTATTAATCTTTTGACAGTATTGAACATTCAGATATATGTATTCCCTACAGAGCATCATAGTCACAATTCTACATCTTTTATACTGGGGAAAACTAGCTTAGCAATTGGTGCAAAAGGTCAGCAAATTATCTCATCAGCATACATGCTCGCTCTAAGACTTTGGTTGTTTTATTATAGATTACCATGAATGTTATCAATTTGCAGAAGATTGTTTGCATTTATTTATAAAGCTTGTGTGTTCCATACATTTTGATAAATTACTATATTGTCTTATTTATTTACTTCTTTTACATTCAATAAGAAAATATAGAAGATTTCAATTTTTTGTATAATAGAAAAAAATAATTTACGACCACTGTCTAGATATCATCAGAAGAAATATTTTACTACTTATCTAAACTTCTAATGAATTGTGTCTATTATTACTATTTGGAATCTATCATACACACCAATGAATCTTTAAAGCAATGGGAATTGGTTAATAACTGCAGTTTAGGGCTTGTATTTCAGAATAAAGTGAAAGATTGTAAAGCTAATGGCTTCCCTTGAGATGTATGGCAGGTGATTATTCTTTTGAAGATTACATTTATTATTATCAGGAAGCCCACAGATGGTCTGAAAAGTGAATGTCTATAATAAAGCTCAATTTATTTATTTGGTCCACCTGGAGCATGGGTGTGGGGTCGCTGGTACAAACGGCCCTTTTTCAAAGAGCCGTTTCATGCCATATGCATATCGATTGCTACTTCCTCGAGGGGGAGAATTTTTATTTACCCTTACCCTAAGCCTCCTTTTCCATTACCCTAACCCTAAGCCTACCCTTCCCTTACCCTAAACCTTTCTCCCTGCAGCCTGATTCAAAGATTCTCTTCCCTTAAAAAAATATTTAAATAAAAAATGAAATAACTAATAATTGCAATCTATATTTTGCCCACTGGAATCACCAATAGTGTTCCTTGTTTATATGAACAAGAATGGAGTGGACAAAAAAAAAAAGAAAGAGTTTACCTGTCTTGGCGGCACATCTGTCTGAGGATTGAAAAGTTCCAACATGCAAGCAGTATTTTTCATGGCAGGGTTTGAAATTTTTTGAGTCACTGCATATGTGCAGGACTTTATTCACACTTCCTTTGAATGAAAGGTCCTATGAAGACCTCGCAGATCACCACAGGACCTCACCAGAGGGTTAAGTATTAGTAAATGATGTGAACAAAGCTGCCAGGCTCACTGTGAGGAGAAATGGACTTGGTTCTGGTAAGTTCACTTCATAACATTAGGGTAAGTAAATAGAGCCCTAAACATCTTATATAGTGTGCCATTTCCTAACGCAAATATAAATTACTTATATTACAGTATGTTTCATTCCCAGACCCCTAATATACCCCACATGTACTTTATTTAGTGTGCCATGTACAGACCCATAGTATACCTCACATGTTTTAAAAAGCATTGGGACCCCTTTCTCATTAAAAAAAATCCTGCATTTGTTTCTGTATATATATTTATTGAAACCATCAAAAGCAAAACATTGAGGAAGGGGATTGGTCACATGGTGATGGTAAGGTCAAATATAAAAGTAAAATACAGATTTGATGAAAAAGAGGTATGGCAGCCAATGCTTCATGAAAGCAAAATATGGAATTATTAAAGAGGTAGAAGAGGTCAGAGTTGGCAGTGTAGTCTTTTCTATGAAAGTATTTTTGTACAATAATGGGCCTGCGTCTAATGACTGTGCAGAAATGTCTTACCTGCCATGCTAGTAGGACTGTCACATAAAAAACGTATGCTGGGCATCTATACAACAGAGTGCTATGAAACTATCCCTTGTTTTAAAAGGTAATTTCCCCATAACTTGCCTTTTACAAGAGTTCAGACTTTTGAGGCAAATTACTTAGAAGAAAGGGCAAATTGCCTCAAAAGGGTAACAAAGGCCAAGGGTAAGGGGCTAAATCACCCTCCCTGGCCCAGACAATGCTGCAGGCACTACTGATGGCATCTGATGACTGCCTTGACTTCACAGAAGACTGTGGGAAGTCCGCACAGACACAAAGCTGAATTACTCTGATCCTCTGACAGCCCTCTGCATCTTATTTGACTGTAAACTACTCTAAGGCCCGGATTCAAAGCACCATACGTGTTGTACATACTGTCTTAAAACACCGATAGTAGCTACTGCGCATGCGTAGTAGCTATTTTACGTAATCTACGTATCATTTTGTTACCTAGATTGCGTATATGTGGTCTTTAGAGACTGCATATACGCAATCTACGTAACAAAACGATATGTGCAACATGTACGGTGTTGTGAATCCAGGCCTAAATCTGCTGTACCTACTTTAGACACTGAGGACACTTCCTATTTTTTATTATCTGAGTGAAAGAATTTGGAAGATGACTTTTCATTGACAGCAGTCAATCCTCAACTTTTATGATCCTGTAGTATAT